>CM056508.1:37124889-37340028 GCA_029783415.1 Anisodus acutangulus
CTGTAGCTAAAACGTCATTGTTATTGAGAGAGTTTTGGGTGTTTTCTCTTAGGGCACAAAGAGCATTCTAGAATAAATGGGTGAAAAAGCTAAAATATTTACGTCTTGAGGTGGGGAAAATCAATGTGCAGGTGTGCAACAAATAATTTTGGAGAAAGTTAAAAGTGGTCCAAATGTTTCTAAAAAAAATAAAAATATTTAATATTTTATAGGTTCCGGGTATCGGTTTCGGGTCCGGGTACCATGTCTCTATTTGTCGGAACCGGAATCGGACCCGACATTGATCGGTTCCTAATTTTACTACCCGGACCCTACCCGTTATTATAATATATCTACCCGGAACCTATCCGTTAGTGTCAGTTTCGGTCGGGTATCTGGGTACCCTGTACCCGTGCTCACCCCTATATTATATAATATACATCCCTAGAGGTTACGTTGTTATTAATAATGTAAGATATTAATATTATAACATAACTCTTAAAATAGCCTCGACTAATGATCATCGAGAATGGGATATCGATGATATGTGATAAGTCGACATGTGGTCTGCATCACATCCTTAGAGAATGTAGTATGTCTCACCTGCTACGAGTAATGGCTACTCGTGATGGACACATGGATACTTTGGAAGTATTGGTATACCCTGCTGATATATTATTTGTTATACCTGTCTAAAGTATGATCAGCGTGTGGGAGATAGAAGTCCTTAGACTTGAGGTCAATGCACACTTTGTCTACAGAGTAATATAATTTGATCATGTCCTAAGCTCAAATGCCTTATAGGTTGAGATACGGCTTGTATTGGGTACATTACGATGTGGATTAAAGGTGGTAGTTGAGTCAAGATTAGGATTCATTCCTCGAATGTATATTCGAGAGAACACTCAGATTCTCAGTGATATTAGGTTGACTAAGTCGTTGGCCAACGCAATAGACATATTTAGAATATGGTCTAGTTGTCAACTAATATATATGAGATATAATGATCAAGCCATTTGAATAGACACTTGGCAAATCCTAAGATTGATTGAATGTGTCGTGAATGAAAGGATTTTATCTTACCACATAGAGGTTAGGTTTACTAGATTCATGTAAACGTACTTCACAAATTGAGTTCATCTTGCGGCGTCGTCTAGGAGTTCCGCGTAGACCTTAATTTGATTAGTGTCGATATGTGAAGGCATGTAGGGTCACACTATGTCGATTGTCCTTTCGATCTAAGGACGTATTGAGAGAGTATTAATTATTCGATTTAAAAATTGAGATATTTAAATAAATGATTATTGTTTTAATTAAGTCAAAATTGGATTTAATTAAGAATGTGCTGGAAAAAATGAGGCGGTGTAGGGCCACGTCAGCGCCGCGGGGCCCACACCGTAGGGCCACAATGCCACAGGACCGCGGGGCCCACTGGCTGGGCCGCAATGCCACCGACGTGGTGACCTAATCCGCCTCGAGTTTTGGGCCAGGCCTAATGTCATACCCTAATCCGGTTTGACCTAATTTTTCACCTATAAATACAGACTTACACTTCATTATTCATTACATTTGATTTTCATATTATTATTCTAAGTCTTAGAGACTTAGAATCAAAACACTCTCTCGAACCTCTGCCGGATTTTCTAGCTTTCCAAAGGAGGAATACATTGAAGCTTGGAGCTTGCAATCGAAAGGGCATTCATGTGCGCACCCATAGTTGATAAAGATTTCAGATATTGTAAACATGTAAGTATCATTCAAGTCTTATGTTTACAGTTTAAAATTATCCTATAGTCAAACAGTTCTACGTTTGTTGGGTTTGAAATAAGTTTTCAATATCCGCCGTGTACAACAACCCAATAAAATCCCAACAGTGGTATCAAAGCCAGTGCTGTTTTGTATGATTATAAGTTAATTGGTTAAAAATAATATGGGTTAGAATTTGTTTAAATCTTAAATTTATGTTGTTTAAAGTTTGAAAACCTAATATCTTAAAAGCACATCATCTTTGTCTCCCAAACTATTAAACGATGTTGTAATCGAGAAAGACTTTCCGATCTAACTCTTCTAAGTCGATGTGCGTAACCGATTCATTGCGAACATGGTGCACTGAAGCGAAGAACGAGAAGGGATTGGATGATGGTCGATGAACGTGTTGTTTGATAGTAAAGGGTAACGAAGATGAATTTGCAAATCTGACCCTGAACCGGTTTTAGGATTTCGAAAATGCAGATTTTGCGCTTCTGAGACGGAGGTGTCGCGACTCCTCGATGGAGCACCGCGAAGCCATCTAGGTTTTGCCGCGGCACCAAGGCTCCAATTTATAAAAAAATATATATATATTTTTCGGAACAGAGAACAATAACCGAACACTGTTCTGGCGTGAACAGTGGCGGCGGTCACTGTTCTGGTGTGAACAGAGCGGCAGTCAATATTCCGGCAAGGCAGGGGCTATTTCCGAAATTGCAATTTAGCCTTTGGAGTAAATCTGAAAATTTTAGAAGTTTCTAGAATTACAATTTGGTCCCTAGAAAGGTTTTAAAATCATCAGATTTGGTCCTTTGGGCAAATTTGTAAATTTCAGAAAAGCAGATTCAGTCCCTGGTAAATCTGTAAATTTCAGAAAAGTAGATTTGGTCCCTGAGGACAAATATGTAATTAATTTAAATTCCGGAAATTACAGACAGGTCCCTGAAATCTGAAAATATTTTTTGAAAATTGAAATTGGATTTTCTGAATTTAAAGGGGTTCAAAATTAAAAATTTTAAATTCTTGAGGGACTAAACTGTAAATTCTAAAAATCTCGAATTTACAGAAAAACCTGAAAATCAGTTTTTAAAATCAGAAAATATTTAAGGGACTGTTTGGATTAGACTTAAATTTTACAGTTTAGACAAGTTAACCATGATTATTATTATTTGTATATTATTGAATAATATATAAACTATATGCTAAGTGTTTAAATGCGTACATTTAATTATTAGCATAATGTCCATTATAACTGTCTAGGAAGGTGACATCCAGTAATTGATCAAACCATCTTATATCATGCCTATTGGGTTGATGGTTCACAACTAAATGTGTTTTTAGAAATTGCATGATTAAATGTCATATTGGATATGACGTAAATTTTTGTTGATCTTGGTTAAAATCTCGAAACTAAGTTGTTCCCCAAATTTTTTGAAATCAAGTCTAAATTAAAACGCGTCATCCATTATAATTGTTAGAGTGCAAAATCATTTTCGGTGATACGAGTATTTATGCCAAAACATTTGATCTAAGTCTACGAGGATCCAGACTCTTTCATAGATGTATTTTAAATGTAAAGGTAGACGATAAACTTTTTGTGGGTATTTACACCAAAGTGTTTGCTCACAAAGGTCAAATTTACTTAGATGCATGAACACAGTCGTATAATGAGGTTGACTTGCTTAGACAAATCTTGGCGCCAAAGTGTCGGACTAATCTAAGGACGCAAGATTAAATATAATATTTGATCAACCAAGAGTTGCAAATAAGCTTTGCAATTGGTTTAGAACCTACCAAGATGTGTTATTGAAGTTATCAGCCAAAGCAAACGCGGAGATAGCATAGGCTTGGATCTTGGCCCATTGTGACCTTAAAACTAATTTAGGTCTGAATTCTACCATGGGGTCGTTAGGGATGGCAACGGATCGGATCTGGACCGGATCCTACTAGATCTAGATCCAGATCCGTTTTTCATACCTGAATCCAGATACGGATCCAGATCCGTCGGGTCAATAAAAATCAGATCCAAATCCGGATCCACCGGGTTCACGGATCAGATCTGGATCCACATGTAAAAAAATTTGCCTTGCTAAGAATGTAACCTTGCTAAGAATTTTTTTTTAAACTGACAAACGATTTTTACTTAACTAACAGTTTATTGTGTTTCAATTTTTCATATGAGATATTTTGTTCGTTGTCTCGTTTTGATTGTGAGCTATTAATTGAAAATGTTGGACAGTGACAATAGTTGTGGAAAATGCTAACTAGTATTTTCACAATGCAGAACTTGCATGTGCTTGGAATCTTCACAAATGAAGTGAATATAATTTTAACTACTTGTCTATGAAGATGTTAATCATTCACTAATATAACACTGATTTTATTATCGAAGTTACTTCTTTATTTTTGGATTTTTGATTTAACGCGGGGATAAATTAAACTTGTTTTGAGAATTAAACTTGCAAGGACGTGCTTAGCATTTTTAAAAAAATACTTATAAAATTACATTCTAGGTTATGAATATATTTAATAAAAAACGGATTCATGGGTCAGATCTAGACCGGATACGGATCTCAAATACAAGATCCGGATCCAGATCCGATCCGTCATAAATGGATCCGGGTCCGATCCGGATCCGTCGGGTCCAAATTTTGAAGATCCATATCCTATAAAACGGATCTGGATCCACCGGGTCCATGATCCACTACCATCTCTAGGGGTCGTAGAAGTATGTTAAAATAGTGGGAGCTAATTAAACAAAAGACCATGTTGATTAGCCTAAACGAATGTATAATAGGAAATAATTTTGAGTTTAATTTTCTGTCTATCTAACCCTTCAGATTATCAAAATGTCGAGCTTATCATTGAAAATGTTGATTGAAATGAACAAACTTACTGGACCTAACTACCTTGACTGGCTAAGAAATTTGCTAATAGTGCTGAGACAAGAGAAATTAGAATACATGTTGGACACGGTGTTCCCAACAGTCCATGCAACATACTCTGCTGGATATGCCTCTTTCGATAAGGATGCTTATCAAAAACACCTAGATGATGTCACTTCAGCACAATGCGTGATGTTGTCTTCCATGTCTATAGAACTTCAGAGACAACATGAGAACATGGGTCCCAATGAGATGCACGAACACTTGAAGAGTCTCTATGACTCAATCCCAGACTATAGAATATGAGTTATCGATAGAACTTTTTAAGTGTAAGCTCAATGAAGGGGCCAGGTCTCGTAGTATGTGTTGAAGATGATAGGGCTGATAGAGAGACTTGCTTCAATTGGAACGAAGCTGCAAAAGAATGTCGCTACCACCCTCATCTTGAACTCTCTCCCTCGTTCCTTTGAGAACTTCATAGTGAATTACAATATAAATGGAACGAAGGCGAGTCTGCCAGAGCTGCACAACATGCTCAAGACCTTTGAGTCTTCCACTTCCAAAGGCAAAACTGTGTTCATGGTAGGTTCTTCTAGCAGGCCCAAACCGAAAGGCAAGGACTGGCAGAAGAAGAAGGGCAAAGCAGTCGTTGCACCCTCAGCTATGAAACCTAAGGGAGGTGTGAAGAAGAAGAAGGTGAATCCGGCTAAGGATGTATGCCTCAACTGTAACAAGAAGGAGCATTGGAAGAAGGACTGCACTGCACCAGAAGGAGGAAAAACACCAGGTGTTTCTACCTCTGGTGGACAAGGTATGTACATCATTGAAATAAATATGTATATATATAACTCTCATTCCTAGGTATTGGATACCGCTTGTGGCTCACACATTTGTAACAATGTTCAAGGGCTAACTGATAGCAGGAATGTTGGACCAAGAGAGGTGGACCTATGCGTTGGAAATGGAGCACGAGTGGATGTCGAGCGCGTAGGAACTTATAGATTAAGTTTGCCTTCTGGCTATTGTCTAGTGTTAAATGATTGTTTCTATGTACATTCGTTAACGAGGAATATCATTTCTATCGCGGAACGCAAAGTTCATCGACGTGGTGTCCCAGCTTAAACTTTTGACTTGGTAAAGTAAAAGGGTCTACCGAAGCAGATCTCTGTTTTGGACTTGGATGGTTTTTCCTCATATATTTATAATGGCAGTCAAGTACTGTCTTTTGATAATGTTATATATGGAACTGCTCCTCTTGTGGATGGATTATATACACTAAACTGTAGTCGAGAAATATTCAATGTACAAAATAAATGAGCTAAGTTCAATGTACAAAATAAATGAGCTAAGATAAGTAATAGAAACTCTACCTACCTATGGCATTGTAGACTTGGTCATATCAACCAAACAAGGATAACAAGGTTGAGGAAGCTTGACTACCTCGAACCATTTGACTTGGAGTCTCATGGTAACTGTGAATCCTGTTTGAAAGGTAAGATGACAAACAAGCCACTTTCTGGGAAGGGTGTACGAGCCAAGGAGGTGCTTGAGTTGGTACATACTGATGTATGTAGACCATTCTCGACTCAAGCTAAGGGAGGTTTCCCTTACTTTATTACTTTTACTGACGACTTCACAAGGTATGGATATGTGTATCTTATGAAACACAAAAATCTGAGGCCTTCGAAAGGTTCAAGGAGTACAAGTCTGAAATAGAGAAACAACTCGCAACGAGTATCAAGACCCTTCGATCTGATCGATGAGGTGAATATTTGAGCAAGGAGTTTCTAGATTACTTAAAGCTACATGGAGTCCAATCAGAATGAACACCTCCTGAAACACCACAGATGAATGATGTTGCCGAAAGGAGAAACCGAACCTTATTGGATATGGTTCGATCCATGATGAGCTTCTCAGCTCTACCGACATACCTTTGGGGCATGCTATACAAACCTCAATATATGTTCTGAACAGGGTTCCTTTCAAGTCAGTTGAAAAGACACCTTATGAGATATGGTGTGACAAGAAGCTAACTCTTAAATATGTGAGACCCTGGGGGTGCCCTGCATATGTTAAGAAGATGCTCACTGACAAGTTGGAATCCAAAAGTGAGAAATGTTACTTTGTGGGATATCCAAAAGAAACTAAGGGATACTACTTCTATCTTCCTAGAGAACATAAGGTCATTGTTTCCAGGAACGCAACTTTCCTTGAAAAAGAATATGTGTACAAGGAACAGAGTTGCACAGAGATAGAACTTGAAGAAATTCAAGAACCGCGAGATAACATAGGGTTGAATCCTTGACGAATGACCATGGCAAGAATTCAGTTGGATTATTTGGCGAAGATTGGGTACTTCAAGTACGTTTTTCGGCCAGTGGGAGTATTACGAGGAATAATGCAGAAATGCAAGATTCTCCTGCACAGCCTTTGGGTGTAGATGCAATGGTTGCACCTCCTCCCATTCAGGAAATACATGAAAATGATATTTCTGAAAGCTCTCAAGTTAGTGGATTATCCAACACACAAGAACCCTCTCATAGTCAGAACATACCAAGCACTGAACTGCAAAACAATCAACTCTGTAGGTCCACCAGGACTCATCGTCCTCCTGAAAAACTAAATCTACTTGTGGAAACACACAATGAGATAGATATTCCCGATAACGATGAGCCTAAAACCTATAGCGAAGCAATGTTGGACATTGATTCGATGAGATGGCAAGAAGCCATGAAATCCGAGATGGAATCTATGTACATCAATCAAGTGTGAAACTTGGTTAATTTGCCAGCTGGGGTTAAACCCATAGGATGCAAATGGGTCTTTAAGAAGAAGATCGATGCATTTGGCAATGTACATACTTATAAAGCAAGGTTGGTGGCTAAAGGTTATAATCAGTGGCCTGGGGTCGATTATGATGAAACCTTTTCACTCGTTGCTAAGATTAAGTCCATTCGGATTTTACTTGCAATAGCTGCATATTATGACTATGACATTTGGCAGATGGACGTCAACACCGCTTTCCTCAATGGTAATCTAGTTGAGAAAGTGTATATGAAACAACCTGAGGATTTTTCATCTAAGTCCAAACCAAATGCTGTATGCAAGCTACAAAAGTCAATTTAGTTGGAACATTTTCTTTGACAAGGCTATCAAGTCATTTGATTTCGTCAGAAGCAAAAAAGATCCATGCGTTTATAGTAAGCGCAAGGATGGGAGTATTGTCTTCATTGTTATATATGTAGATGACATATTAATAATGGGAGACAACAAGACTCTTATGCAGTCAGTCAAAGAGTGGTTGTCCAGTACCTTCATGATGAAGGACTTAGGTGAAGCCTGCTACATTCTGGGAATTAGGATCTATAGAGATAGACTTAATAGATTGTTGGGGCTGTCACAGTCAGTCTACATAGACAAAGTGTTTAGACGTTTTTCTATGGAAAATTCCAAGAAAGGCGGTCTTCCTATGGGTCAAGGCATCAAGTTATATAAGAAGGATAGTCCTTCTAGTGCTATAGAACTTGAACGCATGAAAATGATTCCATATGCTTCGGCCATAGGATCAATCATGTACGCCATGACCTGTACTAGGCCAGATGTGACATTTGCACTTAGTATGACTTGCAAATTCCAGCAGAATCCTGGGGAAGAACACTAGAAAGCAGTCAAGAGTATTCTTAAGTATCTTAGACGAACTAAAGATTACTTCTTAGTCTATAGTGTGGAAGAAAAGCTAGCTGCTACTGGGTACACTGATGCTAGATTCCAGACAGATCTTGATGACTTCAAATCTCAGTCTGGGTATACGTTCATTTTCAATGGTGGAGCAGTGAGCTGGAAAAGTTCCAAACAAGCTACAACTGCTGATTCGACAACAAAAGCTGAGTACATTGCTGGATCGGAAGCTGGTAAAGAAGCTGTCGCGATTTCTGAGTTCCTGAAGGAACTAAGGGTAGTTTCGAGTGCCAGTTGTCCAATAACTATTTATTGTGACAACACTGGTGCGATTGCACAGGCTAAGGAACCAAGATCAACAAACAGAAATAAGCATGTACCAAGGAAATACCACATACTCAGGGAGATGGTAGAGACTGAAGAGATTAGATTAGACTATGTTCCCACAGACGATAATCTAGCTGACCCATTCACTAAACCATTAAGCTTAGTTAAGCATAATGGTCATTTTGAGAATATGGGCATTAGATATGTTGGAGATTGGCTCTAGGCCAAGTGTGAGATTGAAAGTATATGTATGTCGTAGAGACAATACGTATTAGGACACATATACTATATACACATTCTTATTATTATTAATGGAGATTAATATTATAACATCTGCAATTATTGAATTATTAGTTGACTGTTTATAATATTCTATAATATACATCCCTAGAGGTTACATTGTTATTAATAATGTGAGATATTAATATTATAACATAACTCTTAAAATAGCCTCGACTAATAATCATCGAGAATGGGATATCGATGATATGTGATAAGTCGACATGTGGTCTGCATCACATCCTTAGAGAATGTAGTATGTCTCACCTGCTACGAGTAATGGCTACTCGTGATGGACACATGGATACTTTGGAAGTATTGGTATACCCTGCTGATATATTATTTGTTATACCTGTCTAAAGTATGATCAGCGTGTGGGAGATAGAAGTCCTTAGACTTGAGGTCAATGCACACCTTGTCTACAGAGTAATATAATTTGATCATGTCCTAAGCTCAAATGCCTTATAGGTTGAGATACGGCTTGTATTGGGTACATTATGATGTGGATTAAAGGTGGTAGTTGAGTCAAGATTAGGATTCATTCCTCGAATGTATATTCGAGGGAACACTCAGATTCTCAGTGATATTAGGTTAACTAAGTCGTTGGCCAACGCAATAGACATATTTAGAATATGGTCTAGTTGTCAACTAATATATATGAGATATAATGATCAAGCCATTTGAATAGACACTTGGCAAATCCTAAGCTTGATTGAATGTGTCGTGAATGAAAGGATTTTATCTTACCACATAGAGGTTAGGTTTACTGGATTCATGTAAACGTACTTCACAAATTGAGTTCGTCTTGCAGCGTCGTCTAGGAGTTTCGCGTAGACCTTAATTTGATTAGTGTCGATATGTGAAGGCATGTAGGGTCACACTATGTCTATTGTCCTTTCGATCTAAGGATGTATTGAGAGAGTATTAATTATTCGATTTAGAATTGAGATATTTAAATAAATGATTATTGTTTTAATTAAGTCAAAATTGGATTTAATTAAGAATGTGCTGGAAAAAATGAGGCGGTGTAAGGCCACGTCAGCGCCGTGGGGCCCACACCGTAGGGCCACAATGCCACAGGACCGCGGGGCCCACTGGCTGGGCCGCAATGCCACCGACGTGGTGACCTAATCCGCCTCGAGTTTTGGGCCAGGCCTAATGTCAAACCCTAATTCGGTTTGACCTAATTTTTCACCTATAAATACAGACTTACACTTCATTATTCATTACATTTGATTTTCATATTATTATTCTAAGTCTTAGAGACTCAGAATCAAAACACTCTCTCGAACCTCTGCCGGATTTTCTAGCTTTCCAAAGGAGGAATACATTGAAGCTTGGAGCTTGCAATCGAAAGGGCATTCGCGTGCGCACCCACAGTTGATAAAGATTCCAGTTATTGTAAACATGTAAGTACCATTCAAGTCTTATATTTACAGTTTAAAATTATCCTAGAGTCAAACAGTTCTACGTTTGTTGGGTTTGAAACAAATTTTCAATATCCGCTGCGTACAACAACCCAATAAAATCCCAACATTAAACACACAATTCAACAACCAAATCTACTCTAGATAAGCTCAATTTTGAAACATAAATTTCATCTATCATAACGAAAAAATCTCAATCATCAATTTATCAAAACAAATAAATCAAATAATTCATTTAACACCCTTTCCCCCCAAATATTCCTGCACTTTAGTCATGCATACATGACCGAACTACATATAAAAATGAGTTGATATTTTAAATATGTGGATCTGAGAAAGAAGAAGCGAGAAGAATCCTTCACTAATGTCTGAAGTTGTTTAATAACTAGGTATTCGTGTAAAATAAAAAAAGTCAACCAGGTACTACTTAAATAGGGAGACCAAAATAGAGAGCCCCATAAAAAAATTAGTAAATAATTTGGTAGGCAGCATACTTTTAGGCAATCATGGGCTTTTACTTAGAAATGCAAAATTAAGTTCCTAATTACCCGCTTTAACAGAAAAAATGATTTTTTAGCAACATATATACAAATACGGCAAAAACGTACAACTGACATATACAAAACATACAATTACATTGTTGTATATATCTGATAAAAATATACAAATAAAATATAAAAAATATATAACTATGTTGTTGTATGTATTTGTATGTCGTATGTATGTCACTCTATGTCCAGAGATATATTGGATATACAAATAACATACACCTTATATACATTCGACATCCAGCTATTCCAGCGACAGACCACCACTAGAAAAGTCACCATACCTTTATCAAATATTAGCATTTGCTTTTGTCCCACATTGGAAAAACACATTTGTATCTCATGTAATAAGCCCTTTATATAGGGTCTATTACATGAGATACAAATGTGTTTTTCCAATGTGGGACAAAAGCAAATGCTAATATCTCCTCTCAAACTCGCGATGGTGTAGACAGAAGCATCGAGAGTTTGCCAAGAAAGAATCGGTGACGCTTTAAGGTATGCGCCTTTGTGAAGAAATCTGCAAGTTGCATCGAAGATGAGACAAATGGCAAGGATAGAGTGCGCTGCTGAAGATGATATCGAATATGACAATCAATCTCAATATGCTTGGTACGTTCATGAAAGACTATGTTGTGCACAATCTGAATAGAACTCCTATTATCACAATATATCGGTGTTGGTGAAGAAAGAGAGACACCCATATCAACCAATAACCGACGTAACCATACAATCTCACACGTAGTAGAAGCCATAGCACGATACTCTACCTCAGTTGAAGAGCGAGAAACCACATCTTGTTTCTTACTTTTCCATGAGATGAGTGAATTTCCTAAAAATACACAATAACCAGTAGTTGATTTTTGATCAGTTAGGTCACCAACTCAATCTGCATCAGAAAATGCACGAAGCTCTAAGGATGAGGTCGATGAAAACAAGAGACTCTGATAAATCGTTCCTCGAAGATAACGAAGAATACGCATAACTGCAGCCCAATGTACAGATGTAGGAGAGCAAACAAACTGACTGACAATATGAACATCATATGCAATGTCAGGGCGAGTAATGGTGAGGTACACCAGACTCCCTATAACTGAACGATATAAAGTGGGATCAGGAAGAGGATCCCCATCAGTAGGTGTATATCGAACATTAACCTCAAGAGGAGAGTCAACTATACGAGTATCTGTGAGACGGGTCCGCTCAAGAATATCTGCAGTGTACTTAGACTGAGAGAGAAGATATCCCTTCTCAGAATAAGCTACCTCAATACCTAAAAAGTATCGTAGATGACCTAAATTTTTCATCTCAAAACGGCGAGATAAAGTAGATTTTAGGTTTGCAATACCATCAATATCATCACCTGTAATGATCATGTCATCAACATATAACAAAAGCAAAATACAACCTGCAGGGGATGATTTAGCAAATAACGTCGAATCATGAAAGCTGGAAATAAACCCAAGACATGATACTACAGTGGAGAACTTGTCGAACCAAGCTCTTGGAGCTTGTTTGAGACCATACAGAGCCTTCTTAAGCCTGCACACTTGTCCTGGACTATGTGAAACACCATGTGGAGGGACCATGTAGACTTCTTCTTGAAAATCCCCATTTAAAAAGCATTTTTAACATCCATTTGTGAAATATGCCAATGACGAACAGAGGCCACTGCAATAAGAACCCGAACAGATGTCATCTTTGCAACAAGTGCAAAAGTCTCTTCATAATCCATACCATATTCTTGAGCAAAACCCTTTGCAACCAAACGAGTTTTATATCGCTCAATAGAACCATCAGACTTTGTCTTAATCTTGTACACCCATCGAGAACCAATAGTTTTCTTACCAGTCGGTAGAGAAACCAAATCCAAGTACCAGTTTTGTTCAAAGCAGTCAGTTCCTCATTCATAGCCTCTTGCCAAAGAGGATCACGAGCTGCCTCAGAGTAGGATGTAGGCTCATAGAGAAAATTAATAGAAACTAGAAATGAAGCGAATGATGAAGCATAGCAAGAATAATCAAAATCGGATACCTGAGTAGATCGCAGAGTGCGTTTAGGATAGTGAGGTGGATCTGGATCTGCAACCACAAGAGGTTCTGAAATAGGCGTAGGAGGGGGCTGAGTATCAATATCATGGGACCTGCCAGAAGACTGAGAAGGAACAGATGATATAGATGTAGAATCAGATGGACAATCAGCATCAAAAGGATCAATATCAATAAGTTCAGATTTTGTCATGCCATGTGAGGTAGGTGTGATGGAAAAGAAAGGAACATGCTCAATAAAGGAAACATTACGAGACACATACAATTTTCCAGAAACTGGATCATGACAACGATAACCTTTCTGCCCAACTCCATATCCAAGAAAAATACAAATGGCGACACGAGAAGATAACTTAGTACGCTCTGCATGTGGACGTATAACAAAACATGTAGAACCAAAAACTCTCAAATGGGAATATAGTGGGGTGTGACCAAATAGTCTAGCATACGGAGAAATTCCAGAATTATGAGAGGTAGGGATCCTATTAATAAGATAAACAGATGTAAGGACAGCTTCTCCCCAAAATTCACTAGGTACGCTAGCGGACAAAAGCATGGATCTAGCTGTCTCAACAATATGCCTATGTTTTCTCTCGGCTACCCCATTTTGTTGTGGTGTATCAGTACAAGAAGACTGATGTATTGTACCATCAGTTTTGAAAATACCAGAAAGATCCCCACTAGTATATTCACCTCCTAAATCAGCCCGAAAACATTTAATAATGGCAGAATGTTAAGTTTTCACATAGGCTTGAAACTCAGCATAAGTATCAGAGCATTTTTTCAACAAATAAACCCAACAATGACGAATATAATCATCAATAAAGGAAACATAATATCTGGAGCCACCCTTTGTAGGGATAAGTGCTGGCCCCCAAACATCTGAATGAACTAGATCAAATGGTGCAGAAGAAGTAGAAGTACTAAGATTAAAAGGCAAAGCAGAAAATTTTCCAAGTTTACATCCACTACAATCAGAAATATCATCGGATTGTAAATCACCAAGAACACCAGTATTACACATAAAACGCAGGCGAGAACCTGATACATGACCAAGTCTAGAGTGCCACAAATAAAACTTCGAAGAGGAATGTGTTAAATGAAAAGAAGACAGATTAACAGGCATAGTTGCTGCATGAGTAGGAAGATGCAGCTCATCCAAAACATAAAGACCTCTCCCCTTTCTACACCCTGTCCCAATCACTTTCTTGGATTTTAGATCCTGCACATAACAAGAATTAGGGAAGAGTCCAATAAAATATCCAGGGTCACATATTTGACCAGCAGAAGCAAGATTCATATGTAATTTTGGAATGCAATAAACATCAGGTAATGATATAGTGGATGTATGAATGGTGCCAATGCATGTCAATGGCATAGGTGTGCCATCAGCAGTCACAACAGAAGTGGAAGGGGGGGGGTCAGAAGACATAGATACAAAGACGAAAAAATCAGGAGACATATGATTTTCAGCTCCAGAGTTCAAGATCTAAGAAGACGAAATGATACCTGAACCAATAGATGGTGATGAGCCGGAAGGAACAGAAAGAGCATAAGACTGAGAATTCTGTTGAAACTGTTAGAAGGCGAGGAACTTCTGAAATTGGTCAGCTACAGAATCGGTATTGTGACTCACAGAGGCTCCTGAAGCTGGGTGATCAAGAGAGGGCACAAAGGCAGCCTGAGTCGGTGGATACGAGTTCTGGAATTGACCCCCAGAATATGGCTTCTGTTGAGAAGGCTTCTGTCCTTGTCCCGAATGTGGAGGCTTAGAACCTGACGTCTTCCGTAGCTCAAGACATTGATTCTTCCAGTGTCCTGGTTTCTTGCAATAATTACAATTACCTATGATAGATGTTCTATACTGGTGTGTAGGGGTTGCAAGGACCGGTGCAGATGAAGGAGTTGCCAGTACAAAAGTAAAAGCCTTATGTACCCCTTTTAGAGTTTTCAAACATGTTTCTTCAGCCATAAGTTCATTTACCACATCTTCAACAGATGGTAAGGGTTTGCGGTGCAACAAGCCTGAACGACAATTCTCAAATTCTGACCGAAGACCCATCAATAGTTGAACAAGATGATCTTCATCTCTGCATTTAATATAAGCATCGCATGCTTGCAATTCAGTAGATTCTGTCATAGCTAACTGATCTCACAAAGTGGTCATTGCACAGAAATAATCTTGAATGCCCAAGTCATTTTGTACTAGTGCACGAATTTCATATTGTAACTGATATTTAACAACAAAATTATTCTGCACAAACAATCTTGACAGATAATCCCAAATCTCTTTAGCAGTTTTGAACTTAGCCAATTGAACACCAATTTTTTGTTCAACAGAGTTATTAATCCAAGTAATAATCTTTGAATTATTGATCTCCCAAGTCGTAAATAATTCATCAAAATTTTCATCTCCAATTTTAGGCCATTTGGTTTTTCCAGACATATAATCCCAAAGCCCCCTTCCCTTCAGAAAATTTACCATGACAAAGCTCCAATAGGAATAATTTTTTCCATCTAACCGAACACCAATAGTTTGCAAAGAATCATCACCTTCAGCCATTATGAATTTTAAACAGAAAAATCCCAAATAACAAGCAGCAATCCCAAATAACAAGCAACAAAATAAAAAAGGGCAGATCTCACCAATCAGATGCGGAAACCAAAAAGACGAAACCCAGATGTGGAAGCCAAGATCAGAACGAGCACGAGCAGCCAAAACGAGCACGAGCTTCCAAAATAAGACAAAATTGTTTTTAACTAATATCAGGGGCGTGCTGCATGCGAACCCCCAACTAACTCACCGCGGAGTTGGATCCGCGATCGAGCTAAAAATATTAATTTGCGCTCTTGGCTTTGATACCATGATAAAATTCATGAAAGTCTTTTATTCATAACATGAATTCTTACAAAGCAATAACAAGATAATAAAATAATATTATTCTTGTTATTGCTTTGTAAGAATTCATGTTATGAATAAAAGACTTTCATGAATTCTATCATAAAAAACTACCATAACAATGCAAAAAATATCCCTATTAATTATAATTAACCTTCCAATTTTGCATCTCTATATAAAATTCTCATTAATCATTTAAATGTGAGTCTCAGAATTGAAACGAAGCCTTCAGTCCTTCACCATATAAACATGAATATTTTGTAAGCATTGAAGTTTGAATGTAGCATTGTTAATTAGTCTTCTACCAGCATCTTAAACCTTAGAAAACTGTCAATCATAAAGTGAAAACATGAAAAAGAAGAGCATATATACACTCTACATTGGTAAATTTTGGAGGGATCGTATTCAAATACAAAGGTTGGTTATAAAGTGAAGAGTATCTTTACCTTTACATAAATTGTCTTTAACCAAAGGTAGGTTATAACTTTACTTAACGGTCAGAAGTATATGAATTGTGCAGTTGTTCAAATTCAACTATTAACTTCCTTTCATATGAAATCAAACAATTATATATCTATAGCCGTTGAGATGAGCTTTTCAAATATCTCGATACATTGTCATATTTTTTTTCAATTTCTTTTTAATTTCTTCAACCTTTTCTTTTTTCGTCTTTTGTTGTTTTCAGTTGGAACTACCGGCACTGTGATAAAAAAAAAGTAGTATTCATTTGCATGGAGAACTTAAATCCTTACAAGGAAAGCTACAATGAAAAATAAAATAAGAAATATAAATACAAAGTGGGGTTTTAAAGCGTTAGATATATGATCTTGAGAAATATATACTATGATTATTTGTGGCCCAAATCGTAAATATCTTATTAAGTATAATATAAAATTAAACATGATACTACTCATGAGAAAGTACTATCACTAACAATAATAGCATCTCTAGATTGTAGTTGTATATAATTTAGTTCATTTATAATGTTGGGATACAATTGTTGTAGGGAACGGGAAGCAAATAACTATTACAATAGTAGAAAGAATAAATAAACTATTACAATAAAACTGGAAATCAAAACCTTACAAATTGCTTGTGTGATTTGCTGAGTCGAGTGATGACACTCTGTCTTTAAGACAAGATTGACCCGTATATCTCCTTTTACGGTATTGAACAATAGTCTCCCAAGATACAACAACAACTTTAACAAGTGAGCAAATGAAACTCAAGTGTTACTCTTGAAGAACTTTGAGTATAG
Source organism: Anisodus acutangulus (assembly GCA_029783415.1). Classification (NCBI taxonomy): domain Eukaryota; kingdom Viridiplantae; phylum Streptophyta; class Magnoliopsida; order Solanales; family Solanaceae; genus Anisodus; species Anisodus acutangulus. The sequence goes on from CM056508.1 coordinate 37,141,967, forward strand.
TGACTTTGCTAGAGAGGAAGAATATGAAATCAGAAAATCTAGAGAATTCTCTAAGTGTTGAGTGTAGTGTCTTTCAATTGAGCCAAAGGCCTCAATTTATAGTGTAAGTAGAAGATCCCTCAACTAGACAACTAATGACCTTCAATAGCCATGTAATTGCACTTGATTGGGGGGTTACATTCAGCCAAATAATGGCTTAATTCATGTGGCAAGTAATGAAGAATCAATGCTCCAAAACCAGCCCAAACGTCAGATTTTTCCAACTTCCCGTCACAGCATTCTGCCTCCGAAGTGACGGTGTGGCGCCGCGGCCCTTCACGGCTCTGCGGCGATTTTCGACTCGTTTCATTTTACAGTTTGTACACGTCTTCCTTCATTTACCAACGTGGAATACTTTGTCATTTGGCCAATAACCGTCCATAATTCTATGTCTCAAACGTATTACATACGTACCAATATCTCTTTCACTAATGAAATTTGCGATACTTGGCACTACGTGTGCACGTGTGTGGAAACGATGTTTCCGACGTGCGGGCCCAATATTTTGAGTCATAAATTAATAGGATATACTTATTTTCACATTTAGTAAATTTTCAACAATCTCCTCTTGAAAGATATTTTGGCGCACACACATGGTGCCTTTTCTAGCAATCTTTCAGCGGACCGATGTTACATCTGGATAGGTAGCATACGCTTTGAACCTTCCATAGTTGAATACCATCGGACTTACTTACTGCGCGGTGAATGTGATGTCTTGAACCGTCAGTGTTTGGTGTAAGTCAACTCAACGGTACCAACACAACACATTCCTCTACTCAGTTCTTCGTAATGTTTTGTCCGTTGTGGCCGTTGACACTTCTTGGATTCTTAAGTGCGTTCATTTGAGGCGGCCTATCCTCGCACTTAAATAGGTGATCTCCTACAAGGTATCCTGCTATACCCCAATTTACAAGTGTTAGGAACCATTAAAAATTTCCCCAAACCTAACCTCAACCGGTGAGGATCATTAAAGGTTTTGGAAACTTAACCTTCACCCACACTGCAGATAACACTTATAGTCTATCACGGAAACGGATTTGGATTTGGTGTTTCTCTACAGAAATCACTATCCGAAGTGCTCATGCTTCCACCGAAGCGACCAACTGAACCTTTACAACTTAGTTTTCCCATTGAACCTAATTTCTGGGATCTCCAGTCAGTAAGGTTGGATTACCACCGTATTGGTCCTTATACTTTGGGTTTTAAGCCCATTCCCCTAGACAGGCAGACCATATGATCCTTGGGTAAGCCCTTTTGTCAGTGGGTCAGCTATGTTATCCTTTGATTTTATGTAATCAATGGATATTATACCCGTGGTGATCAGCTGCCTAACGGTCTTATGTCTCCGTCGAATATAACGAGACTTGTCGTTGTACATAGAATTCCATGCCCTTCCTAGAGCCGACTGGCTGTCACAGTGGATCATTACAGAAGGTACGGGTTTGTTCCAACAAAGAACATCCTCTAAGAAGTCATGAAGCCACTCAGCTTCTTCTCCTGCTTTGTCTAAAGCGATAAACTCTGATTCCATCATGGATCGGGCGATGCAAGTTTGCTTAGAGGATTTCCAAGACACAACCCCACCACCAATTGTAAATACATACCCACTGGTGGACTTGGTGTTCTCTATATCAGATATCCAGTTTGCATCACTGTACCTCTCTAGTACAGCTGGATATCTCGAATAGTGTAACCCGTAATTTAACGTGTATTTCAAGTATTGTAATACCCGATTCAACGCCTTCCAGTGATTATCACTCGGATTACGGGTGAACCTAGCCAACTTATTGACTGCGTAATCAATATCAGGTCGGTGCAGTTTGTTATGTACATCAAAGTATCGATCACTTGTGCATATTGCTCCTAGCATATGGGTGCACCACGATATTTATCAAGCTTTTTATTTCTATCCAATGGTGACTTTATAGGCGAAATGTCTAACATCTCAAACTTTCTCAAAACATCCTCGATGTAGTGAGACTGATATAAGACCAGCTCGTCAGACGTCTTAGAGATTTTTATCCCTAAGATGACATCTGTGATACCCATATCCTTCATGTCAAAGCATTGTTTCAATATGTTCTTAGTCTCTAGAATTATGCTAGGACTGCTCCTTGTGATCAACATGTCGTCTACATACATGCATATCATAACAAACGCGTCAAGGTTACCTTTCATGTAGACACATTTGTCATACTCATTAATGGCGAAACCCTTCGATAATAGAGTACTATCAAATTTTTTGTGCCATTGCTTCGGGGCTTGTTTTAGCCCGTACAAAGATTTGACAAGCCGACAGACTTTCTTCTCTTGCCCTTGAACCACATACCCCTAGGGTTGGTCCATACAAATTTCTTCTTCCAAATCACCATTTAGGAAGACTGTCTTTACATCCATTTGATGTATCTCAAGGTCACGTAACGCTGCGATCGCAATGAATACCCGTATGGACGTCATCCGAGATACCGTAGAGTAGGTGTCAAAGTAGTCAAGACCTTCTTTCTGTCGATAGCCCTTGACTACCAACCTGACCTTGTACTTATCTATAGACCCATCTGCATTATACTTTAATTTGAGTATCCACTTACAACCCAACAGTTTATTTCCCGGAGGAAGATCAACCAACTCCCAAGTATGGTTATGCAGAATGGAGCCATTTTACTCTCAATAGCTTCTTTCCAGAGCGGTGCCTATGGAGTTGACAGCGCTTCAACAATTGTCCTTGGTCCATCATCAACTATATAAGCTACAAAGTCAGGACCAAAGGATTTATCATTCCTGGCCCTTTTACTTTGCCTTAGTTCCATCTCTGGAGTCTCCAAGTTCTGAGAATCTGGAACACTAGATTCCGGATATTCAGCCACATCGAGATCCACTAGATCTGAACCATCTAGATCTGAGCCGTCAACGACTCCCAGTTACTGAGAGCTTTGTTCATAACTCCGTTTGCGAGAGGTTATGTCTTTTTCCTTTCTAGGAAAGGTATCTTCAAAGAATTGTGCATTCCTTGATTCCATGATTGTATCTCCGTGGATATCTGGAATATCTGACTTATGCACTAAGAAGCGATAAACACTACTGTTATTTGCATATCCGATTAATACGTAATCTACAGTCTTAGGCCCAATCTTGACCTGTTTTGGCTTGGGTATTTCGACCTTTGCTAGACAACCCCACACCTTTAAATATTTATAGGTGGGTTTCTTTTCCTTCCATGATTCATATGGAGTTTTATCCTTACCCTTATGTGAGACTCTGTTAAGAATCGTATTAGAAGTAAGGACAGCTTCTCCCCACATATTTTGGGGAAGACCGGAATTGATGAGCAAGGCATTCATCATTTTCTTCAATAAGCGGTTCTTACGTTCCGCCACACCGTTCGATTGAGGTGAGTATGGAGCCGTCGTTTGATGAACAATACCTTCTTGGGCACAATATTCCTCAAATGACGCTACATATTCTCCCCATCTATCGCTACGAATGGATTTAATCTGCATGCTTAGTTGGTTCTCAACTTCTGCTTTGTAACGTCGGTACGCTTCAAAGGCTTCATCCTTACTTTTCAGCATGTAGAAGTAACAATACATTGTGCTATCATCAATGAATGTCACAAAGTACTTGTTCCCCCTCTAGTTTGTGCAAACTTCAAATCACATATATCTATGAATAAGTTCTAGAGAAACGGTATTTCTTTCGACGAATCGAAAATGAAGCTTTGTGAGTTTTGCCTCTATGCATACCTTACACTTATGTTGAGGGTTTACGTCGATAGACGGCAACAACTCCAACTTTACCAACCTTTGAATGGACTTGTAGTTGACATGTCCTAATCTATGATGCCATAAATTAGAGGACTCAAGCAAGTAAGATGAAGAGGCTTCAATATTATTGCTTTTACGTAATACAGACATGGTGTTCACTTTGAAGAGGCCTTCACAGACGAATCCTCTTCCCACAAACGTTTCATTCTTAGTGACTACAAGTTTATTGGACTCAAACACTAGATTAAAATCAGCATTAACCAATAAAGGACCTGAAATTAAATTTCTTCTAATCTCAGGAACATGCATCACTTCCTTCAGAGTGAGCTCATTTCCAGAAATAATCTTCAGGACTACATTTCCTACCCCAGTACGTCAGATGAAGCGTTGTTGCCCATGAACAACTTCTTATTTGTGACCGGTGTATAAGTGAAGAAGGCATCTATGTTGGAACAGATGTGTCTTGTTGCACCTGTGTCCATCCACCATTGCATAAGATTCTCAACCAAGTTTGATGCTAGCACTACTGCTGAGAACTCATCAATCATGTCATCTATAAACTGGTTCTTGACAACGTTAACCTGAGCCTTGCCCTTCTCTTGTTGCTCGGTCTTGAGCTTGCGACAGTCCTTGATCATATGACCAGGTTTTCCACAGTGGTGACAGTTTCCTTTGAACTTCTCCACTTCTTGGGTCTTGCCGTCTTTCTGGAACTTGCGCTTTTTGCTTAGGTTCCCTTTGGCATCAGCCAAATTTACCTTTGCCTCAGCTGGTTGTTTACTCCTAGGAAGGCCTTCTTATTATCTTCCTGAATTTAGAGTTTGATAATAAGTTCTTCAAAGGTCATTTCCTTTGTCTTGAGCTTTAAGTAGCTCATAAACTCATTTCACGAATGAGGTAACTTTTCAATCAGTGATGCAACCAAAAACTGTTCGTTTGGCTTCATACCTTCCAAATCCAGGTGATGTAAAATCATTTGGAATTCCTGGACTTGGGACATCACTGTCTTACTATCCACCATTTGAAATTTCAAAAAAATTTCAACGATGAATTTCTTAGTACATGTATCTTGTGCGTTGTACTTCTTTTGTAGCTTCTCCCACAACTCTTTGGCAGTGCCAACGATGCATTACACCGTGTAGAGAGGGTATGACAAGCAGTTTAATATGTAATTTTTACACATGAAATCACTATGACTACATGCATCAAGAACCATCTACATGCCATTAATGACATGGATATCTAGGCCCCCTTCACCCGTTTCAGAAGGCGAATGGTCAATTTCATTTCCAGCTTGTGGATGATCTTTTGTTAGGAAATGTGACATTCCCATAACAGTCAGATAGAAGAGCATCTTTTGTTGCCATTTTTTGACGTGTGACAACATGAACTTTTCAGGGCATTCATGGTGAAATCCAGCGGGTGGAGGAGCGACAACATTTCCTGGAGCGGCAGCAAAGGCATTAGATGAGCCTTGAGAAACCGAAAAGGCATTAGGAGTTCCTTGAGCAGTGGGGAAGGCAGATGGATTGCCTTGAGCAGCAACAGCAGAATCAGAAGCAATTTGATTTATACTAGTCATCTTTCTAACTTAGTTACTTACAACAAATCTTGTCTTAAAATTATTGGGATATAATTTTTGTAGGGAACGGGAAGTAAATAACTATTACAATAGTAGAAAGGATAAATAAACTATTACAATAAAACTGGAAATCAAAACCTTACAAACTAATTGTGTGATTTGCTGAGTCGAGTGATGACACTCTGTCTTTAAGACAAGATTGCCCCGTATATCTCCTTTTACGGTATTGAACAATAGTCTCCCAAGATACAACAACAACTTTAACAAGTGAGCAAAGCAAACTCAAGTGTTACTCTTGAAGAACTTTGAGTATAGTGACTTTGCTAGAGAGGAAGAATATGAAATCAGAAAATCTGGAGAATTCTCTAAGTGTTGAGTGTAGTGTCTTTCAATTGAGCCAAATGCCTCAATTTATAGTGTCAGTAGAAGACCCCTCAACTAGCCAACTAATGGACCTAAATAGCAATGTAATTGCACTTGATTGACGGGTTACATTCAGCCAAATAATGATTGAATTTATGTGGCAAGTAATGGAGAATCAATGCTCCAAAACCAGCCCAAACATCAGATTTTTCCAACATATAATGGTATCTCTAGCTCTACAAAATTTGTAGGGATTTGTTGGGTTCGTAAACAAGTAGTAAGCACTACGGAAGTTTAAAATTTCTTACGCAACAACAATATTGGCATGACTTATGCGATAATCATGTTGTATGTTCAAAACATGATAAAAGAAAACTTACAGGTTTTCGCACGCGGGATTCAACACTAAGGTATCCACGCGATTTGTTTCCTCGATTGAAAGATCTAACTCCAGTGTATTTCCTACTCAAGAAAGCTAGAAAATCTTGCTTTAGGAACTGAGAAGTTATTGTCTATCTACTTATAATTATGAGGTATGTGTTGTATATATAGGAGTTCAGGACAAAACCTAAACAGATATAAAACAGGAAAACCTGGGCCCATGTTAATGTTCAGTTGACCAGCCCAGCTGATCCACTTCACACGCCCAAAGTGGACGTCCAAGCTCCCATTGGGCCAGTAATTTCTGGCCCAATTGCTTCCCTGTATTTGTCCGAGTATCCATATAATATATCCAACACATTAAATTAAATCTGAAATCCAATTCGACTTAATTAAATAATTTCTATCAAATAGAAATATTCCATAATTATTATAAATTAAATATCTCAATTCTCAATCTAATATTTAATACTTTCTCAATACACTCATAGATCGAAGAAACAATCGCATATAGTGTGACCCTGTAGGCCTTCACATATCGACATTAATCTAATTAAGGTCCATACGAAACTCCTAGACTGCGTCGTATGACGAACTCAATATGTGAAGTACGTTTACATGAATCCAGCAAACTTAACCTTTATGCGGAACTATAAATTCCTTTCATTCGCGACACACTCGATTAAGCTTAGGATTTGCCAAGCGTCTATCCAAATGACTTAATCTTTTATCTGACATTTATTAGTTGACAACTAGACCATATTCTAAATATATCTCTTGCACTGGCCAGTGACTTTAGTCAACGTAATAACATTGAGAAGTTGAGTGCTCTCTCGAATTTCTAATCGAGGAATGAATCTTATTCTTGGCTTAACTACCACCTTGATTTACATCCTGATGCACCCAACACAAGTCGTATCTTATCCAGAAGGAGTTTAATCTTAGAACTTGGTCAAAGTACATCATTCTGTAAACAATGTGCGTATTGACCTCAAGTCAAAGGACCTTTATATTCCACACGTCGATAACACTATAGACATATATAACAAATAGTTTATCGGCAGGGTATACCAATACTTCTCCAAAGTATCCATGTGTCCATCATGAGTAACCATTACTCGTAGCTGTGAGACATACTACATTCTCCAAGAATGTGATGCAGACCACATGTCGACTTATAGCATATCATCGATATCTCATTCTCGATGATCATTAGTCGATGCTATTTTGAGAGTTACGTTCTATCATTAATATCTCAGTCTATTATGACAACGTAAGCTCAAGGGATGCACATATATGAATAATTGCAAACAATCAAACAATAATTCAATAATTGCAAGTGTCATAAATATTAATCTCATTAATAATACGAATGTATTAAGTACATTTTTGTCCCTACTATAAATTGTCTCTATGACATACCTACTTTCAAAATTAACTTTCCAAGCTCTATATATTTAATTACGATCCAAATTTTAGATTCTTTTTATTTTTACAAGTTTTCCACTAAGGTGAAAAGATTCTAACCATTCTATTAGAGAGTATTACCTTTTCCTGTAGTTGATTGCTGTTCTGGCCTATTTACCATTTTCTATTCATAGTTGTTATCTAATTTATTATTGTGTCAAAAGATAAGCACTGATTTTTTACAATTAAACATTAAATAAAAACTACTAAAAATATAGGAAATAACAACGGATAAATTTTGCAAAATTTGTCGCTAATCTTATTTAACGATAAATTAGCGTTAATTATAAAGAGGATTTATTAGCTGCAAGAAATTTAGTCATACTTATTCCGATTTATTTATTTTTTAGTGAAAAAAATATTTTTTTGTTTCTTATATATCAACATACCTGTTGCTTTTCTAAAAATGTCCTATCGACAGGTGCTATTCATTTTCTGCAGGTCAAAGATTAATCGAGCTAAAGGACATGAACCTCGTCAACTTTCTCGATTGATATTGTTGAAACTAAAATAAAATTATGTATTTATACTAAATTTACAAATTAACACATTATCGTAATTCGTAAGTGAATATTATATGTTTTAATTAAAGGAAAGGGGTCAAATTTGCCCTCCACCTATCTTTTAAGGAACACATTTGCCATCCGTTAAAGTTTGGGGTCAAATATACCCTCACCATTTTTAAACTTGTTATTTGCCCTCATTTGGACGGATAATCGTGATTGTCCTCCACGTTGGATCCACGTGGACGCCACGTCGGATCCACGTCGAGGACAATCAAACACATGGCATGTGGGACCCACACCAAACCTCACTCACTTCTACTCCCTCCGTTCACCGTCACCCGCTTCTCCGGTGAACCGGAGCAGCCAACAACAATGCCCAGTTGAAGCATCCCAAATTCTACATAACCCATCATAACTACTCGAAACAACCAACGACCCATCCCGATTAAAATTCATAGCAGTCACAGAAACCAACATTCTAGATTGGGGATTATAGTTAACACAAAAAACATAATTCGTGTGACCTGTAAGGGTTTGACATGGTAACCAGTGGAAACGTTCCATAATCGGACAATTTTTGTCGTCGGAGGCAGTAGCTAGGTGTTTTACGTCGGAGGAGAAGGCAACATCGAATATGCCCTGTTTGTGACCTAGGAATTCGTGAAGAAGGGAGTCGTTAGATTGACGTCGAATGGGTTGTTCGGTTGTTGGTTCGTGGCAGATCTGGTGTTTGTCGGTGATTTCAAAGTAGCGATGGATGTGGGGAGTTGTGATGTTGTCGTTGTTATGATTCACCGGAGACGATGGTGACGTGGTGGGCCCACTCATGGATTTGATTGGAGTTTGATAGGGTTTACTATAGTGTTTGTTGGTCGCTGTGATGTTGTTTGGTTCATGATGTGGTTATGCTGGTATAGTGGTAGTGGTGTACGCAATGGGGGTGGTCGGCGTTGGTTGTTGGAGGTCAGAGTGGTGGTGCGGTTGTGGTTGCTGGATGAGTGTTTTTTGGTGGCTGTGATGGTACAGGGGTTGTTTGGTTGTTGAAGCAGTGGGGTGGCGATGTGGTGTGGTAACGGTGGTTTGGGTAGTGAGGTGAAGGGCGGCGGCTCGTCGACGATGGCGGTGGTTGGCTGCTCCGGTTCACCGGAGCAGCGGGAGACGATGAACGGAGGGAGTAGAAGTGGGTGAGGTTTGGTGTAGGTCCCACATGCCATATGTTTTATTGTACTCCATGTGGATCCGACGTGGCGTCGACGTGGATTCAACGTGGCGTCCAACACGATTTTTTGTTCAAATGAGGGCAAATTTAACAAGTTTGCAAACAGTGAGGGTATATTTGACCCAAACTTTAACGGAGGGTAAATGTGTTCCATAAAAGATAGTTGGAGGACAAATTTGACCATTTTTCTTTTAATTAATACTTTCTATTTAATAACTTAAAATTTTAATAAATTCATATACCGTAGATTATCTTATAACTCGTTGAAACTTAAGTTAGCTCTCTCTAATTATTATCGCTTTTGGGAAACGAACCGGAGTTGTTAAAACATATTGGAAGATCTATTGGCCAAAATAACTAGGAGCTGTTATGATATTATAAGTTTGTTCTTCTTAAACGAATCAGTAATCTTCATTAGCAGATTAAATTTTCTGAGGTTTCTCTCAGTATTCTAATTATTCCATTTATGTAACACTCTTTCATTTTTTAATCTATTAGAAAGTGAATAATATATTTCTATATTTTAAAATTTTAAAATTTATTTTTAGACATATGATTTGTTTTTCCTTAAATTTAGTGTCCGGTCAAACAAATACATATAAAATGAAAAATATTTTGTCCTACGGGCTAAAGCAAACAAAATACAGGTACATGGATTTCTAATCGACATCTTTGGCTAGCTATAACCTATCATGTACGTAGTTTCCCTTTGTTATCTAATGCCGACGACGACGACAAGATGTTCTTTCAATGAATTATAAAAAGGGAACAAAATTGAAGGGAAAAGGAATAAAAGGACAATTGTAGATTCTTCTTTCAATATTTTTGTATTTGGTTTTCCTACATGGATTAATCAGTGTAAGCTAAGTTAGATCAAGCTTAAATCGTATTAACCAAACAAGATAATGATGACAAATATCAACTTTAATCTTGTTGATAGTAGCTTGCTTGGGTTGACAACTATCTTTTTTCTTTTTCTTTTAATAATCTCACGAGTAAGATTTGAATTATCTCAAAACACATGAATGATTTAAATATATAATGCTCCGTAGTAATAGTTAACTATAGTTGTTGAGGAAGCTAAAAATGTGCCAATTTCACTTCTTTTTATCCTTGGGTAATCAAACATTTAGCAGATGCAATATAACAATATACTTAAGTTGAATTTATATTAAGTTTCAGTATATAATGTCACAAAACAGTAGTAGTTGAAAATTGAAATGATACTTCAGGCTTATTGATTTTAAAATTCTAAATTTGCATCTCATTCAATTCATGACAAAGTGGGAACGGAGTAAAAGCTTTCAAGCCTAAATTTCATAAGTTGTCACATAACAATGACTAATTTTATTATAATTATATAATTATACTTAATAATAAAAAAATAACAGAATGTTTGTCCTATTAATACAGAAATCACAATTTCCGAAAAGCTCAACCTTCTCTACATTTTAATTTTAAAAATTTTAATTTAATATATACAAAATTATTAAAAGAGGATATATAGTGCCGACCCTAATTTTTAATCTTCCTAAGAGTGATAATTCACCAATTGTTTACCACCTTCAAATGTATCCAAATGGCGCATCCTATACGTCCTTTGAAAATCACCGTTCAAAGTCTCTCCTAATTTTATATCACATCTTTAATATTTTCATCTAAACTGATAGTGATTAACTCCAAAGCTCTCTAATTTTGACTATATATCTATCTCGTCATATATTTTTTTTTTTCAAAATCTCAGGTAAAATACTCTAAAAGAACACTGATCAATCAAACAACGAAAAGGGTCAATAACAATAAGCTTCCGATGCAATGATAACTATTTATAGTAACTATTACTCCATAAAATTAATTTTTTTTACTATCCAACAAAATGTTATATTTTTATATATTAACGATGCTTTTCAAAAATTGGACCGGGTCAGTAATTGATATATATTTAAAAAATTAAAAATAAAAAAGATTAAAAAATAGAGTAAATAATTATCACTCATTAGAACATTGAGTTTTTCGATAATTGTAACTTTGTGTTACTAGGGTGAAAATTTTATGTTCTTACAAAACATAGTTTTCTGACTTTGATGAAGATAAAATCATAATTATATTACTATTTATGAATACCCATGCTTTCAGCTTCAAAGTTTTTGTCCAACATGTAGAAATAAATATGACATTCTTTTTTAATGGTGGATATATTTGCTCCTAACCGCATAGCTCAGATCTAAGTTTATTTTGATATTCTTTTCAATCATAAAATATCAAGATTCCCTTTTTTTCTCTTTTTTTTTCCTGGCAAGAAAAAGTCCCTTTTCTTATTTTCTATTGTGGGTCGATTTCAAACTATAGGGCCTAAACTGTCAGCTTCAAATATTTTGTCCTACCTAGAGATGGCAGTGGATTCTGGATTCGATCCGAATTCGATGGATCCAGATCCGTTTTATAGGATATGAATCTTTAAAATTTGGACCCGACGGATCCGGATCGGACCCGGATCCGTTTCTGACTGATCGAATCTGGATCTGGATCTTGTATTTGAGATCCGTATCCGGTCCAGATCCGACCCGTGAATCCATTTTTTATTAAATATATTCATAACATAGAATGTAATTTTATAAGTATTTTCTTAAAATTGCTAAGCACATCCTTGCAAGTTTAATTCTCAAAACAAGATTAATTTATCCCCGCGTTAACTCAAAAACAAAAAAAATAAAGAGGTAACTTCGATAATAAAATCAATGTTATATTAGTGAATGACTAACATCTCCATAGACAAGTAGTTAAAATTATATTCACTTTATTTGTGAAGATTTCAAGCACATGCAAGTTCTGCATTGTGAAAATACTAGTCAGCATTTTTCACAACTATTATCATTATCCAACATTTTTCAATTAATAGCTTACAATCAAAACGAGATAATGAATAAAATATCTCATATGAACATTTCAAAATTGAAACACAGTAAACTGTTAGCTAAGTAAAAATCGTTTGTCAGTTCAAAAAAAAATCTTAGCAAGATAAATTTTTTTACATGTGAATCCAGATTCGATCCGTGGACCCGATGGATCCGATCGATTCAGATTTAGATCTGATTTTTATGGACCCGATTGATCTGAATCCAGATATAAAAAATGAATCTGAATCTAGTAGGATCCGATCCAAATCCGATCCGTTGTCATCCCTATTCCTAGCCGCCGAAACAAACAAAATACAGGTACATAGATTCTAAATTATATCCTTCGCCGTGAGCCTATCCTTCGCCGTGAGCCTGTGTCAGACCTTTAATTTGTAAGCTAATGCCGAAGACGACCTTATTAGCAACCAAATAAGATAATAATGACAAAATGCAACTTTAATCTTGTTATGTCACAAGACCGTAGCAGTTGAAGTGATATTTCAGTTGACTGATTTAAAATTCTAAATTGTAGAAGATGAAAAAAGATAATTCTAAATTAACATTTCATTCCATTCATGACAAATTTAGACACCCATTATTTACACTAAATTATTGAATACACGACATTAGTCTTCTACTTATACAAGGCTTACATTTTTATTTATTCCTCCCCAGTATTCGGTGTCCGATGTTTGGTACCGCATTGAGATCCGGATTAATTCGAATTCATGTCAAGCATGATATATTAAAGGAGAAAATGTTTTTTACTAGAATTTGTAACGTATTCACGGAAGGAAAGTGCTTTTTAGAATTTTCATCGTGTTCTGGACTCAAACTCGATATCTCTGATTAAAAAATAGAGGTATCGTATATATCACATTTAACATACATTATCATAGCAAATGCATTATCATAGCAAAGCCATGAAAAGAAGAAAAAAAACATACAAATTCCCACTATACGTTGATCCTTCAATTACACGACTCCCACGAGTAAGTAATCTAACACCAACAATTTGGAGCAAATAATGTCACAGAAAAGGAACTTCAAAATATTGAATGTCTTTTGCTATTACACCAACGTAGTAACCAATAATTATTTAAATGCTCTTATTTAAGAAATACACCCCAACAAAACTACACGGGTGTGACAGAGGCGCCTCATTTACTCAAGCTACTTATATAGTATTTTTTTAAAAATTTTCTTGACACTATTTACTTTTTAGTTTATTTTTAAAAAAATATTATATTTCTATAATTAAAAGTAATTTAATTTTATAAACTACATAAATCTTTAACTCTTTTTTTGAATCATAAATTTAAGAAGTCTTACTTTATTTTTTAAACTCCGTATTAGTTAAATAGTGTCACGTGAATTGATATTAGTAAAATTCTCATACTTCATTACTCGTTCCTTCTTTTTTGTTAAAGGAAGTTTTTTTTTTCAATTTTAATTTTTAACACCTCCCTTAGTAGAGCAGAAATGTTTCAAATTGAAACCTTATGGAAAGAGAGCCTTCTCCTCCTCTGCAATTTCAGCCACAGCTCAAGCATTTTATTCCTATAAACACTTGCACAAATTCCAAGAATCATCATACCCTTTTTTCTAAATTCAAATTCCAGGTTTACAAATCTTTCAAGAATCTTTACCATAAAGCAAAAGTGCCAAATGGGTTTGGCAGTAAAAGGATTAATTTTGATGGAATTGCAGTGACAAACTCATCAGTTTATTGTGTTTCTCCTTGTTTTGTTGATGATAAAATGGAGTCTTTTGAGTATTCAAATGAAGAGAGCAGTTTAAGTTCTGATTTATTGGGAACTGTGCATGATGAAAATAGTAGCTCTGAGGATTCATGTTCACCACCATCAATTGTTTGGCATATTAAGGAGAATGAGGTGAAGCATTGTGGCAATTCTGAAGAAGTAGAGAAAACCCATGTGGATAATAATAGGAAGTTGGAGAAACAAGGGTCTTGTTTATCAGGTGTGTGAAGTATATACTCCCTCTCTGTACTAATTTACGTGACATTTTTCATTTCTCGAGATTTAAACGGCATGAATTTTGACCAACATTTTAAGATTATGGGTTTTCACCAAATTGATATGTGATTATTTTTCACGCAGTTTTAAACATATAAATTTTAATCTTAAAATATTAAGCTAATCTAATTCAATTTAGCTTCAAATTTTAGTTAAATTGACTCTCAAAAAATAAAAAGTGCCACATAAATTAGAACGGAGAGAGTATTTTTGTTTCTATTTCAAGAAATTGGATTTTTGTGCTGAACTTCTTTTGGGGTTTGTGTAGAGGTTGAGATGATGAAGGAAAGATTTTCAAAGTTGCTGTTGGGCGAAGATATGTCTGGTTGTGGAAATGGGGTTTCCACAGCACTTGCAATTTCAAATGCTATTACTAATTTATGTGGTATGTTTTGCTTGATATTTCTTGATATTTATTAGGCGTTTGGACATGATTTGAGATTATTGATTTGGATAGAGACTGATTTGAAGTTGAAATTGTCGTCGGACATACAATTTGTATTTCAAAAGTTGTACTACTCTTTTTCATAAATATGAAAAACCCACAATTTGCGAAAACTATCAAAACTTTCCGAAATTAGTGTCAAAGAGTTCTGTCACAAATGATGGTGCTGCTAGAGATAATTCTCGCCGTCTAGGACAGCCACGACTTGGCCGGATTGAGCAGGTGTGGCCGTTTGGAGAAGGAGCTGATTTTTGGGTAAAATAGGCTCGGCTAATTATTTTTGCAACAAGTATGGGTCTTCTTTTGAAAAACCTAAAATTATGAGTAGGTTTTAAATTTTAAAAAAATTGAAATCACATATTTGGAATTGAAATTCTACGTTTTAGGTGATTTTTGGATTTAAAATCAAAATTTTAAATTGAATTTGAAGTTTTCTTCAAAATGTCATAGACAAACACAAATTTCAAATCAAAACTTCAAAATGCATGTCCAAAAACATCCTTAGTTTCATTTATGGGTTTGGTTTTTTTTTTTTTTTTTTTTTTTACTAATTTTAAAGTTGTTCCTTGTGTGTCTCTCTATTTTTTTTCATTTTGCCTTTAGCTACACTTTTTGGGCAAATTTGGAGATTGGAACCTTTACCAACAGAGAAGAGGTTAATGTGGAGGAGAGAAATGGAATGGCTTCTCTGTGTTAGTGATTACATTGTAGAATTGACACCCTCTTGGCAAACATTTCCAGATGGCACTAAGCTTGAGGTAAATATGCTTATCAAATATTTGGAACTTGGACAAACACTTGATTTATTGCTAGTAATTGTGATTTGGACATAAAGGCTAAAGCTTGGAAAGCTTATGTACAGTCAAACCTCTCTATAACAAAATTTCACTATAACTGTCATTATATGTGGAACTGATCTTTCATGTTATATTATCTTACATGTTCTTTATAACAACATTTTGCTATAGCAGCCAAAAAAAATATCAGAACAAACGATGATGTTGTTATAGAGGTTTGATTGTATGTTTAGGTAGCAATGACAAATTTTTAATGTTACATTTGTGCATCTGTTTTTTCTAATGTTTTGTTATAGGTAATGACTTCTAGAACGCGGTTGGATCTTTATGTCAACCTTCCAGCACTCCGAAAACTAGACAATATGCTTCTTGTAAGATACACATCCCTTTTCCTTGAGATTTTACCCTTAGCTGCTGATTGAGATATGCTGAATATTCTGCCTTTACAGGAGATTTTAGACAGTTTTAGAAACACGGAATTCTGGTATGTTGATCAGGGGCTCTTAGGTGAAGAAGCTGATGGATCGTCCTCTTTCCGAAATCATCTCCCTCGTCAAGAGGAGAAATGGTGGCTTCCAGTTCCTAGAGTCCCCATCGATGGTCTCAGCGAAAATGCAAAAAAACAGTTGCAGCACAAACGCGACTGCACAAATCAAATCTTGAAAGCTGCAATGGCAATTAACAGCAACATGTTAGCTGAAATGGAGGTTCCTGAATCATATCTTGAGAATCTTCCTAAGGTACAATTTCCTTGCAGATATTGACTTACATTTATGTAATAAAAAGGGAATTTATGGCCCGTTGGTGATACTATAATAATATCCATTATATGTAAATTTGTGATACTATAATAATATTTTTGTATACAATATGTATATTTACACTTAATATACAAAACCGATATATTTAATGGCTATTATTCTTTTGAGTGGTCCAAAAGTTGTAATTATCCCTAATAAACGCCATCAGATTGGTGCTGATTTAGCATTGGATTTTATACCCTGCAGAATGGAAAAGCTAGCTTAGGTGATCTTATCCATCGATATATCACCTCAGATCAGTTTTCACCTGAATGTTTGCTGGATTGCCTTGATTTGTCTTCGGAGCATCAAGCATTAGAAGTAGCAAACCGAGTAGAGACCTCAATTTACGTGTGGCGCAGAAGAAATCAGGCGAAATCCTTAAATAGTCTGCTCCGATCTAATTCAAAGTCTTCATGGGAAATGGTAAAAGATTTGGTGATTGATGTCGATAAGAGGGACCTGCTTGCAGATAGAGCTGAAAGCCTTTTGCTTTGCTCAAAACAACGGTTTCCTGGTCTTCCTCAGACCACCTTAGACATGAGCAAGATCCAACATAACAAGGTTTTCACTTGAAATCAACTCTCTATTTTTGTCACTATTTCTCTCTCAAACAATTATACAGTCAAACATCTCTATAACGGCGTCATTTGTTTCAACTTTTTTTAGATATTATAATGAAATGTTGTTATATAGAACATATAATATTACTTACATAACATCAAAATCAGTTTCATAGAAAACTCGGCCGTTAATAGTGAAATGATTGTTATATAGAGATGTCTTACTTTAATTATAATACATCAGTACTACTGTTATTGTCTTGTTTGGAAAATTCAAGTTTATGATTTCTTGTTCAATGATGTTCGTAGGATGTTGGCAAATCAATCCTGGAGAGCTACTCAAGAGTTCTTGAGAGCCTGGCATTCAATATTGTGGCTCGTATCGATGACCTTATTTATGTGGATGATTTGACTAAGCACTCAGACCAATTTGTTCCAATCTCCGAAGTAGGCATCATTTCTCATAAAACCATTGGAACTCCAATCTCAGTACACATCTCGGGTAGTCAGATCAAAGCTCCTTTGACCACACCAATCTCGCCTTCCCAGCATATTAGTCCAGCAAAGGGAGACAGATCACAATTCGTTGACAACAGCAAGAATTCTCAGTTTGGTTTTGGCGTGAAAAAGATGTTGAATGATTATTGGAGCGTTGATTCTAAAGGGAAGGACTCCCCCAATGAACTGAAGAGATCAGATTCATTTTCGAGCACAACTCCAGAAGTTTCAGCAACAACATCAGTAGGTTCCTCTGAATGTTCAAGAGGAATTGTCAGTCCATCGACACATGACTCACTCAGAGAAGAATAAGTTTGTTGGATCAACTTCCTACTTCCTCGGTATCTAAACATAGCTCTTCAGGCATATTGCCACTGATAATATAGAAGGGGTATTCCGTGTGGTATAGGTTCAATCTTTATATTATTAAAATGCTCATTCAGCGATTTCTTGATGGTTAAAAGTTATTTTTCTCTCTATCCTCGCAACATTTCTTTTGTTGTGCAGTTTTGTCATCGTTCTTACAGGCTTAATCTGATGGCAATGAAGAACATTACAATGTATAAAACTATACTGATCGTCTATGTTACGATGTAAATTTATCAGCCAGTGCTACCAAAATGTATTGTATTCTCAGTAATGCTACTAAAGATTGCTTTCTTATCAGCATTGTGTACAAAAAACCAGCTGCTTAAATGCAAATTCTAAATAATAGTTGGCTTTGACGCAAAATAATTTGAATAAATTGGGGCATTCCGAGAATTGAACTCAGGACCTCTCGCACCCTAAGCGAGAATCATACCACTAGACCAAATGCCCTGGTTGGTGTCTAAATTTTTCCTTAATAACTAATAAAAGCATTTAATTACTCTGAGTTTTTAATTATTACTATGATATTTTCTTGTATCAAATTGAAATTTTAGTTTTACTAGTTTTCTTTATATAATACTTTCTTATCCCAAAAGCATTCCTCTTGGCTCTTGCATGTGACAAGATTGGGAAATGAGATGCTTTTTGTCACCCAACAGTTTCAAAACGCAATAGCATTCCTTTGCTCTTACCTAATTCTGAAATTTGAAAGAACAAACAATAAGAATGTAACATTTCAATAATTTCACAAATTATGTTAGGGAATGGTCTAATAGAGTTTTGAAATCGAACGTTCAGCATTCAGTGTAAAGAATGGATCTTGGCCTTGGGTAGGCCCAAGATCCATTATTTACATCGTATCAGAGCCAGGCCTATTCAAATTCTATGTTCACTGATGTTGGGTCCCCGAATTATGTCATTCATGCTCCAGTTAACGGGGTTTGAGCGTCCGGGGGAGTGTTAAGAGTCTCACATCGGAAATGAAATGAGAACATGAACTCCTTATATGGACTTGGACAATCCTCACCCTACAAGCTAGCTTTTGGGGTTGAGTCAGGCCCAAGATCTATTCTTTACCTTCATAATGGGCAATATAATGACAAATCTTGATATTTATAAAATGTAACAAAGTTAAAGTTTTTTCATTTTCTTTTTTCGAATGGAAGGTTAGCTCATCTGGTTTAAGATACATATAATTAGTGTTTATAATTTAAAATAAAATAGTTTTCACGAAAAATGTTTTGCATGAAAAAATGTTTTTTTTTTGTATTATTTTGTAATGTCGGGTTAAATAAGAAAGTAGTGATATATGGTACTCATCTAATTAGGTGGTGTAATATGGAGTATAAGCATAGTATTTTGTTACTATATTTTTTTTATTATTAAAAGGTGACAATCATGTCTGAGTTTTGATATATATAAACAAATAATGTGATGAAATTAATGGTAGGAATTTTTAAAAGAAAATAGCTCCTGTCTGAAGTCAAATTTTATTCATTTTAGTGGAAAAATATTTTCTTTAAAGATTGATTTTTATAACTTGAAACACCTGTATCTTAAGGTATTTATGTTCTTGTACGTCTTATATGAAAACGTCGTCGTAGTATAGTGGAAAAGTAAATATGGCAATATACACACAATATACAAGTGTATATTGCCATAATAAGTGCCACGATTTATGGCCATTAGTGATCTCGGTTGTGGCTGATTTTAGAGTTAAGAATATTGTATATTTGGAAAATATATGTGTAGTATATTGTAATGTATTTGTTACCAAAAATAGGATTATACACTACCATAATTGTATAGTTATAATTATGGTAGAATAAGGTTTTAGAAATAGAATAGGAATAGGATTCTCCTATTATGGAAATATGTAACTTGTATATATAGCCTTTCAATTAATGAAAATAATCAAGGGGATTATTTCTTTCATGGTATAAAGAGACTAGGTTTTACAAAAAAAAAATTCTCTCCCAAAGTTTTTTTGACCTCTCTCGGCCGAGAACCCCGCCCCCCCTCGGGTTTCTCTTCCAAATTTCGTCTTCCGCTCTCAAAAACCTTTCTTAAATTTTCCCTCCTTCTTTGTTCCTTCAATATGTCTAAGAACAATTATCATCCTGCCCTCATGATATCCAACATCAAGAACTGTATCCCTATTGTCCTTGAGATGGAAAACGTCCAATATGCGATGTGGGCGGAGTTGTTTAAAATTCACGCTATCTCCTATCAAGTTCTTCATCACATCATTCCTCCCGCTAGACCTCTTCCTGCGAAGGATCCTGAGTTATGGATCACTCTTGATGCTACCGTTCTCCGGTGGATCTACGCCACTATTTTAGTGGACCTTCTACAGACGATTATTGAGCCGGATACCACGGCTATGGCAGCCTGGAATAGATTGCGTGAAATATTCCAAGACAACCAACATTCACGTGTCGTCACACTCAAGCAGGAATTCTCCCTCGTTCGAATGGACGAATTTCCGAACGTTTCTGCATATTGCAAGAAACTAAAGGAGTTGGCGGATCAACTCCGTAATGTTGGCGCACCAATAACGAATAATCGTCTAGTTCTACAGTTGGTTGCCGGTCTTTCAGAGGCCTATAATGGTGTTGGAACTCTCCTTCGCCAAAGCAACCCTCTTCATGACTTCTATCAAGCCCGCTCCATGCTTACTTTGGAAGAAGCGGGTTTGGCTAAAAAGGCGGCTACCGGAGCAAGCCCCGTCGTCATGGTGGCGTCCTCTCCTAGTTCTTCGGGTTTTGTGAATAATTCGGGCCAAAACCATAATCATGGTGGCGGCAAGAATAATCGCAAGAATAATAACAAAAACCGTGGGGGCAAATGCGGCGGTTCTGGTGGCGGTTCCGGTGGACAACAAGCAGGCGGTGGGTCCCATCCAGGGAACAGTGGCCCACCACCCCCCTGGGCCCAGTAGTGGGGCCCATGGAAGTGGGTCGTGGGCCAACATCCCTTATAATCCAGCCGTAACTTCCAGCGGCCAGTGTGCTGGCCAACAATTCAGGCCCAACACCCAAAGAAGCGCCATCAAGTTAGTGGCCCAAAGAAGAATGACAAAGAAGCAGCAGCTACGGCCCAGCTCCATCACGGTCTGGAATTCTCGGACCCCGACCTCCGCAAGCCCATCATGCAGCAGGCCCCACTCAAACCGATATCGAGGCCGCGATGCACACGTTGGGGTTAACTCAACCGGACCCAAATTGGTATATGGACACCGGTGCCACGACTCACATGACTTCCGAATCAGGTACTCTCTCATCTTATTCCAATTTGAGCACCCCTCGAGGGATAATTGTTGGTAATGGCAGTTCTATTCCAATTCTAGGCTATGGTCAGAAAACGTTGTCTCCCCTAATCCACCCCTTCTCTTGAAAAATACTTTACACGCTCCTAAATTGATTAAAAATTTAGTGTCTGTCCGAAAGTTCACATCTGACAATTCGATTTCCGTTGAATTTGATCCTTTTGGTTTCTCTGTGAAGGATTTCAAGACGGGGAGCCATCTCATGAGGTGTGATAGTAGGGGGGATCTGTATCCTATCATGCCCGGTTTCAGTCCATCGCGTCAAACCTTGCCGTCAGATTTTGCAGCCATCTCTCATTCCGTGTGGCATGCTCGCCTAGGTCATCGAGGATCTTCTATTTTATCCGTTTTAGATAAAAATAGTTTTATTTCTTGTAAGCGTACGAGTCGTACTCCAATTTGTCAGTCTTGTTCATTAGGAAAAATTATTAAGTTGTCATTTGTAGACTCCAATTCTCATACTTTAATGCCATTTGATATTATTCATAGCGACCTATGGACGTCTCCTGTTCTTAGTTCAACGGGCCATCGATATTATGTTCTCTTTTTAGATGATTATTCTAAATTTTTGTGGACGTTTCCAATTGCGGATAAATCACAAGTGTTTTCCGTCTTCATCAAATTTAGAGCGTTCATTCGTACTCAATTCGAAAGAGAAATAAAAAATATTCAATGTGATAATGGGAAAGAGTATGACAATAGGGAGTTTAGGGAATTCTGTACTAATAATGGGATCAATTTTTGATTTTCGTGTCTCATACATCTTCGCAAAATGGAAAGGCCGAACGCAAAATTCGTTCCATTAATAACATTGTCCGAACTCTCTTAATTCATGCCTCTATACCTCCATACTTTTGGCATCATGCTCTACAAATGGCCACATATCTTCTTAACATCATTCCCTCTAAAGGTCTGACATATTCTTCCCCCCTCCAAATACTGTATAATAAGAACCCTCCTTATTCTCATCTTTGGGTTTTGGGTGCTTGTGTTTTCCGTTATTCCCATCCACCACAATTAACAAACTTCATGCTCAGTCTACCCCGTGTGTATTTTTGGGTTATCCGTCTAATCATCGTGGTTATAAATACTTTGATTTATCCTCCAATAAAATCATAATTAATCGCCACGTCATTTTTGATGAATCCCAATTTCCTTTTGCGAAAGTTCACACTCCCGAACCTCGGTCGTATAATTTTTTGGATGAACAAATATCCCGTATATTATTCGGCATTTTTCGGACATCTCACGCACCCAAAATCCTCCGCCCATCGCTCTTGGACCCACGATGTCGTCCCCAATTCCGGTCGGATCGGTCCCAAGAATTGGGCTACCCACCACCTCGAACCGATCCGTAAGACGTCCCATCTTCGATTTGGGCCAAGGCCCATCGTCGCCGCCTGGCCCATCCCGAGCCCAGCAAATTCTCAAAATTCACTCAATTCTTTCTTAAGTCATAGATCGGTCACTCGTAGTCAACGGGGTATTTTTACACCTAAAATACATTTTAATTTACATTCTGATGTCTCCAAATTCCCCTTACCCCGTAACCCTGTGTCTGCCTTAAATGACCCTAATTGGAAAATTGCTATGACTGATGAATATAATGCTCTTATTGATAATAAGACGTGGGAGTTGGTGCCCCGTCCATATGGTATTAATGTTATCATGTCTATGTGGATTTTTGCTCATAAGGAAAATTCAGATGGTTCATTTGCTCGACATAAAGCACGGCTTGTGGGTGATGGTAAGACTCAGCAGGTTGGGATAGATTGTGGGGAGACGTTTAGGCCGGTAGTCAAGCCGGCTACTATTCGCACTGTGCTTAGCTTGGCTCTTTCAAAGACTTGGCCTATTCATCAGTTGGATGTCAAGAATGCTTTCCTACATGATAATCTCAAGGAAACAGTCTATATGCATCAGCCGTTGGGCTTCAGGGATCCCAACCACCCTCATCATGTCTGTTTGTTGAAGAAATCATTATATGGGCTTAAGCAGTCTCCACGGGCCTGGTATACGCGATTTGCTGACTTTGTTTCGACTATTGGGTTCACTCACAGCAGGTCAGATAATTTCTTGTTCATCTACCGCCGTGGTTCGTCATTGGCCTACATTTTGTTATATATGAATGATATCATCTTGACTGCCTCTTCTGATGCCTTGCGCCAGTCTATCATGGCCATGCTCAGTTCTGAGTTTGCTATGAAAGACTTAGGTCCCTTAAGTTATTTTTTGGGGATTGCTGTCAAACGACATTCAGGTGGTTTGTTTTTGTCTCAACGGAAGTATGCTGCTGAGATCATCAAGAGGGCTGGGATGTCATCCTGTAAGTCCACTACTACTCTAGTTGATGCAAAACCCAAGCTTAGTGTCGCGGCAAGTGCACCATACGAGGACCCGACCCGATATCGCAGTCTTGCAGAGGCTCTCCAGTATCTTATATTTACCAGATCGGATATTACGTATGATGTTCAGCAGATGTGTTTATTCATGCATGATCCCATAGTTGAGCACATGAATGCAATCAAACGCATCATTCGGTATATTCAGGGGACACTGGGCTATGGGTTGCACTTGTATCCTTCTTCTACATCCACACTTGTCTCATACACAAATGCGGATTGGGGTGGTTGTCCGGACACCAGACGGTCTACGTCAGGATATTGTATGTTCCTTGGCAACAACTTGGTCTCCTGGTCTGCAAAGCGTCAGGCGACTCTATCCCGCTCAAATGCAGAGGCAGAATATCGAGGGGTAGCTAATGTGGTCTCAGAATCGTGTTGGTTACGTAATTTGCTGTTAGAACTTCATTGCCCCATTCAGAAGGCGACCTTAGTATATTGTGATAATGTTAGTGTCATCTACCTCTCAGGTAATCCGGTTCAGCACCAACGCACAAAACATATTGAAATGGACCTTCACTTTGTCCGTGAAAAGGGTGCTCGGGGATAGGTACGCGTATGTCATGTCCCGTCAAGATATCAAGTTGCAGACATCTTTACAAAGGGTCTTCCCTCGGTACTCTTTGAAGATTTTAGGGACAGTCTCAACGTTCGAAGACCGCCCGCTATGACTGCGGGGTGTGTTAAATATGGCAATATACACACAATATACAAGTGTATATTTCCATAATAAGTGCCATGATTTATGGCCATTAGTGATCTCGGTTGTGGCTGATTTTAGAGTTAAGAATATTGTATATTTGAAAAATATAATGTATTTGTTACCAAAAGTAGGATTATACACTACCATAATTGTATAGTTAGAATAAGGTTTTAGAAATAGAATAGGAATAAGATTATCCTATTATGAAATTATGTAACTTGTATATATAGCCTTTCAATTAATGAAAATAATGAAGGGGATTATTTATTTCATTTTGTAATGTCTGGTTAAATAAGAAAGTAGTGATATATGGTACTCATCTAATTAGGTGGTGTAATATGGAGTATAAGCATAGTATTTTGTTACTATATTTTTTTTATTATCAAAAGGTGACAATCATGTCTGAGTTTTGATAATATATAAACAAATAATGTGATGAAATTAATGGTAGGAATTTTTAAAAGAAAATAGCTCCTGTGTGAAGTCAAATTTTATTCATTTTAGTGGAAAAATATTTTCTTTAAAGATTGATTTTTAGAACTTGAAGCACCTGTATCTTAAGGTATTTATGTTCTTGTACGTTTTATATGAAAACGTCGTCGTAGTATAGTTGAAAGTATTCTCGCTTGTCACGCGGTTGACCTGGGTTCAATCCCCCTGGCAACGGCGTTTGTGCGTTTGTTTTGCTTTTGTTACGCTTGACATTATGTGGTGCAGAGGCATCTAGTATATCTGACACATATACAGGTAGATATTTAACAATTTCCGTATCACATTAGTCAAAAATACATATTTTAAAAAATTAATAATACAATATGAAATTTATCAAATTATCCTATATAATAAAATAATTATTTTTTTCCTCATGATTAGGACATGCACAAGTAAAAAGTCTTTTGATATTGAAAATCCAATAATACCAAATTACTACGTGGCTTAGATATTATTTTAACTTATTAGTTTTTGTCTAAGCGTAAAATTAAAAAAAGCTAGTTAATTTATATCTTGATTTTCTAAAATAACATTTATTATGAAATAATTTTTTTTAATTAAGGTAATACTTATTGTGGGACGAAGGAGTAATAGGTAGCTTTGATTGAACTTTTGTCTCAATCTCATATCAACCTGTCAACTTTTAGTGGGGGATATGGAACAATTCAGTTAAAGTTATCCATCAAAGATAAGTCAGTTTTAGACGGTTAGTCGGTGCACAAACAATAATGGATAAGAAAATTGAAAGCATGTGATTCCAACACTAACTTTGTATTTGTCACCAAGGGTTCTTTATTTGCGCATCCAGTTTCTAAGTTTTTGAAATTGGAACAGATAATGATGTTTAGTTTTTGATTGGACAATGAACCAAAAAAGGAGCAACCAATGCTTTCATGCTACAGTTAAAGATAAAAAAAAAAAACCACAATGGTGTCAAAGTGATGAAAAATATTTTATTTCATAAACTCGCAAATCTCTTAATATCTTTTATCATCTTCATAATATTTTTAATTTATATTATATTAAAAGTATGAAGGACTTTAGAAGTATTAATTGAATTTTTTTCTCAAATTATTATTTAATTATCTTTATAATATTTCACCAAATTTATTTTTTTTAAAATAAAAAAATCCACTATTATTTTTGAAATTCTTTTTTACTTGGGAAAATATAAGATTCTAACTTCTTTCCTTCACAAATATTGGAAGTCGATGTGTAGTTTCTATTGCAATATTAGAATTTTTTTTCCAATAGTATATTGTATTGTATTAAAATTGTCATATATTGTTTTCTTAATTTAGGACGTTGAAATTTAGTACCAAGTTATTTTCTACAAAATATTCAACTATAGTTGCGTTTAGTTTCGGTAAACTAACATGGACTAATTCAAATTGAGTATGGCAAGAGTTCTATCATAAATACAATATTCTCAGTTAATGAAAATAACTAGCATCATCTTTATTTATAATAGTACCTATTTTAACTTAAACAGAAAAACCTATTCATATATAAATTTGATTATAAATCCTAACTAGACATAAATTAAAATATGTCCTAACTAATTTTAGTTTCCTACAACTATGAATTATTAATTTTAACAAAAGAGAATTGCCCAGAATAAAATATCTATAGATAAGGTTAATCTTGAACAATATCCACAGAAGCAGGACTGAAAAAAATAATCTCTTGATTATTCATTAATTGAAAGACAATATATACAATTTACATATTTTCATAGTAGGAAAATTTTATTCCTATTTTACTCCTAAAACCTTATTCTATCTGGAGACTCTAACTATACAATTATGGTAAAAGTATAAGACTAATTAAGGTACACTACACTACAACTATACAAAACCTTGTACAATACCTATACAAAACCGAGACATATACTGAGACTAAATATACATAGGATATACACGTGCATAACGTGTATATCTTATGTATATTTAGTATATTTAACACACCCCCGCAGTCATAGCGGACGGTCTTCGGACGCTGAGACAGTCTCAAAAATCTTCAAAAAGGACCGGGGAAGACCATTTGTAAAGAAGTCTATAATTTGATACCTGGAAGGGACATGACAGACGCCTACTTGACCACGAGCAACCTTTTCGCGAACAAAATGAATGTCCATCTCGATATGTTTAGTGCGCTGGTGCTGAACCGGATTACCCGAAAGCTAGATGGCACTAACATTATCATAATAAACCAAGATCATTTTCTGAATAGGACAATGAAGTTCTAACAACAAATTATGTAACCAACATGATTTAGAGACCACATTAGCTACCCCTCGATACTCAGCCTCAACACTGGAGCGGGACAAAGTCAACTGACGTTTCGCAGACCATGAGACCAAGTTATTACCAAGAAACATACAATAGCCAGACGTAGACCGTATGGTGTCCGGACAGCCACCCCAATCAACATCCGTGTACGAGACAAGTGCAGACGTCGACGACGAATATAAATGCAAGCCATAGGCAAGTGTTCCCTGGATGTACCGAATAATGCGTTTGAGCGCATTCATGTGCTCAACCTTAGGATCATGCATAAACAAACACACTTGTTGGATGGCATAAGTAATATCTGGTCTCGTGAACGTAAGATACTGAAGGACCCCTGCAAGACTGCGATATCGGGTCAGATCCTCGTAAGAGGAGCCAGCTGCAGCACCCAATTTGGGTTTAGTATCAACTGGAGTGGAAGTGGACTTACATGACATCACATCCCTCTCAATGATCTCAGCTGCATACTTCCTCTGGGATAAGAACAATCCATCGGCATGACGAGTGACAGCAATCCCAAAAAAATAACTCAATGGCCCCAAGTCTTTCATAGCAAACTCAGAACTGAGCATTGTCATGATAGACTAGCGTAAGGCATAGTTAGAGGCAGTCAAGACAATATCATCCACATATAATAGCATATAAGACAAGAAATAGTATATAAGACAAGAAAGAACCACGACGATATATGAACAAGGAATTATCCGACCTGCTGTGAGTGAACCCAATAGTCGAAACATAGTCTGCAAACCTCTTATATTAGGCCTGTAGAGACTGCTTAAGCCCATATAAGGACTTTTTAAATAGACAGACATGATGAGGATATTTGGGATCCTTAAACCCAAGAGCTGATGCATATAGACTGTTTCCTTGAGATCACCATGTAAGAAAGCATTCTTCATATCTAACTGATGAATGACCATCCTTTCGAAAGAGCCAAGCTGAGCAGAGTGCGAATGGTAGCCGGCTTGACCACCGGACTAAACGTCTCATCACAATCCACACCAATCTGCTGAGTATTACCATCACCCACAAGCCGAGCCTTATGCCCTGCAAACGAACCGTCTGAATTGTCCTTATGAGCAAAATTCACATAGACATAATAATATTAATACCAGATGGGCGGGGTACCAACTCCCACGTCTTATTATCAATAAGAGCATTATATTCATCGGTCATAGCAATTTTCCAATTCGGATCATTTAACGCAGACACGTGATTACGGGGTAAGGGTGATTTAAGAACATTAGAAGTTAAATTAAAATACCTTTTTGGTTTAAAAATACTCTGTTGACTACGAGTGACCGGTCTATGACTCAGGGAAGAATTGGGCGAATTTTGGGAATTTTCTGGACTCGGGATGGATTGGCCAGCAGGCAGTGGACCTGCTGGCCCAACACGGTACGCAGAAACAGTTGAGGATGCAGGAACTGGACCAGTTCCAGTATTGGGCTGGGCTAGCCCATTGACGAAACTGGGCACAATGGCCTGCGACGGACTTGTGGGACCAGCGGGCAGTGGGCTCGGTGGAGGATTTGGGGTGCGGGATATGTCCAGAAAATTGTGAATAATATACGGGGATATACCATCATCCAAAAAATTATACGAACTCGGCACGGGATTACTAACCTTAGCAAACGGAAATTGGGATTCATAAAAAATTACATGGCGACTAATGATGATTTTATTAGAGGATAAATCAAAACATTTGTAACCACGATGATTAGACGGAAAACCCAAAAAAACACACAGAGTAGACCGGGCCTGAAGTTTGTTAATTGTGGTGGACAGAAATAACGAATAACATAAGCACCCAAAGATCCTAAGATGTGAATACGAAAGAATCTTATTATGTAAAATTTGAAGGGGGATGAATATGTCAAACCTTTGGAAGGAAGAATATTAAGGAGCTATGTAGCCATTTGTAGAGCATGATACCAAAAAGACGGGGGTACGGAAGCATGAATCAATAAAGTGCGGATAATGTTATTAATGGTATGAATTTTGCGTTCGGCTTTCCCATTTTGTGAAGACGTATGAGGGCAAGAAAAATGAAAATTGATCCCATTAGTTGCGCAAAATTCCCGAAACACCCCGTTGTCATATTCTCTGCCATTATCACATTGAATATTTTTTATTTCTCGTTCTAATGAAAGCTCTAAATTTTAAGAAGATGGAAAAAAATTGAGATTTTTTCGCTATCGGAAAAGTCCATAAAAATTTCGAATAATCATCCAAAAAGAGAACATAATACTGATGACACAAAGAACTAAGAATAGGAGATGTTCATAAGTCGTTATGAATAATATCAAATGGCATTAAAGTATGAGACTTAGAATCTACAAATGGCAACCTAACAATTTTTCCTAAAGAACAAGATTGACAATTCGAAGTATTATGTGTACCCTTACAAGAAATGAATTTATTTTTATCTAAGGAGAATAAAATAGACGACCCCGGATGACCTAGACACGCATGCCACAAGGAAGGGGCAAGGGCGGCAAACGTAGATGGCAAGGTTTGACTTGATATACCGAAACTTGGTGTGATCGGATAAAGATCTCCCCTACTATCACACCTCGTGAGAGGACTCCCCATCTTGAAATCCTTCACAGAAAATCCAAACGGATCAAATTCAACATAAACAGAATTGTCAGTTGTGAATTTACGACCATACACTAAATTTTTAATCAATTTAGGGGCATGAAGGGTATTTTTCAAGATAAGTGGTGGATGGGGTGGGGCAAACCTTTATGACCATAACCGCGAATTGGAATAGAATTATCATTACTAACAATTATACCCCGGGGGTTGCTCAAATTAGAATAAGACGAGAGAGTACATTGGTCGGATGTCATGTGGGTAGTGGCTTCGGTGTCCATGTACCAATTTGGGTCCGGAGGAGTTAATTCAAATGCGTGCATTGCGGCTTCGATGTCGGTAGAAGTGGGGACCAATGCGTGATGGGCCTGCGGGGGCATAGGCCCAAGTACCCCTCCTTGTTGCCTCGGCCCAGAGGGATTACTGAAATTGGGCCACTGCATGTCGGGCCGAGATTGGGGCTGGCCAACCCACTGCCAATGAGGATGAACCGCTGGGCTGTTACTGTTTGGCCCAAACTGTGGGGCCCACTGACACTGCATAGGGGCCCACTGCGAGGCCCAAAACTGTTGTTGCTGCTGACCGTTCCGAGGGCCACCACTGTTCTGGCTACCGCCAGTGTTGCCACAACGATTCTTGTTATTATTTTTCTTATTTTGTCCCTTTTTGTCATCACCGTTGTTGCGGTTTTGGCCCGAGTTGTTAGAACCGGTAAGATGAAAAGTGTACTCGGTCATCATGACTACGAGACTAGCACTGGTAGCCGCCTTTTTAGCCATGCCTGCTTCTTCGAGTGTAAGCATAGAATGAGCCTGATAAAATTGCGGAAGAGGATTGCTTTGACGAAGAAGCTTGCCAACACCACTATAGACCTCGGAGAGGCCTGAAACCATTTGGAGGACCAAACAATCATTCGAAACCGGCGCGCCAACGTTGCGGAGTTGGTCCGCCAATTCCTTCAATCTTTTGCAATAAGTCAAAATATTAGAGAAATCTTCCATGTTGACGTGGAAGAATTCCTGCTCAAGAGTAACAGCTCTAGACTTTTGATTATCTTGGAATATATCACATAGTATATCCCAAGTTGTCTGCGTCGTAGCGTCAGACTCAATAATCATTTGCAAAAGGTCTGTAGAAATCGTGGAATATATCCATTGAAGGATAGTGGCATCAAGAGTCGTCCATAACTTAGGATCATCCTCGCGTTTTGGCACCTCTGTATCCTCAGGATCCGTGGAGATTATATGATGGATGACTTGATGTGAGCTTGCGTGAATTTTGAACAGTTCGGCCCACATCGCATATTGGACGTTTTCTATTTCAAGAACAAGAGGGATGTTATTTTTGATGTTAGAAACTGCAAGGGCAGGATGAAACATGTTATTTGATGTAGACATACTGATAGAACAATATGTGATTGAGAGATTTGGAAGAAAAAGTTAGGATAATTTGGGAGAAGAGAATTGGCCGGAATCTGAGAGCAAGTCGTCGGAAAACAGTGCCACGAGAATGTAGAATGTGGAGAGGAAACAATAACCTAGACTTCTCATACCATGAAAGAAATAATCCCTTGATTATTTTCATTAATTGAAAGACAATATATACATTTACATATTTCCATAATAGGAGAATCATATTCCTATTCTACTCCTAAAACCTTATACTATTTGGAGACTAACTATACAATTATGGTAAGAGTATAAGACTAATTAAGGTACACTACACTACAACTATACAAAACCTTGTACAATACCTATACAAAACCGAGACCTATACCGAGGCTAAATATACATAGGATATACATGTGCATATATATCTTATGTATATTTAGTATATTTAACAAGGACAATAGTAACATCCAAATGTCAAGTCCTTTTCATTGGGGTGGGATGATAATTGATAAGTATCCCACTGCTCTTAATAAGAAATTTTCAATTCTAGCTTTGGGAATGAAGTTATTTTAGATAGAAAGCGGGTTTTACGTTGCCACCATCAATAGTTGTAAATGGGATAGTAAGTAATCCGTACATTCTTAACCAGAGAATTTCGAATTCGAGTCCTAATAATGAAGCCGTCATTAGTAAGAAAGCAAGTCTATTCCATTGCCACCATAAAGGTTGTTATGGGATGGTACCCTTTCATCTTTAACAAAAATCTTAATTCTAGCTTCGAGAATGAAGTCGTCTTTAACAAAAAATGAGTCTCTTTCATTGCCACCCCCGAGATTGTGATAGAATGAAGCACTCTCTCTATTCTTAAATAAAAGTATCATGTCGAACTTCAGTATAAATTCACTTTTGATAAGGAACGAGTCTTTTTCCTTGCTACAACTAAAAATTATAGAAAGATGGTAAATACTTCTTTATTCTTAACTAAAGGTCTCGGTTTTGAACTCCAAAAGTGAATTCGCCTTTGATAGAGAACGAGTCTTTGTCATTGCTATCACTAAAAGTTGTAGTGAGATTGTAAATATGCTTTTATTCTTAACTACGAGTCTCGAGTTCAAGTCCTGAAATAAACTTAACTTTGATAGAAACCGTTTTATCCCATGGACTTTTCAATGCGAATCCAAATTGCCTTAAAACATATATCGGACACCAAATGAAATTGCCCTTGTAAAAACCTTATCATAACACAACCACCAGAGAAGTGACAATTGAAAGATACAATTGCGGTCCTCATTTGAAGTCAAACGTGGCTTCAACTAATAAGTCATAGGATCATATATGGTTTTCTGAGTGTGCTCTCAGACAAATTTCTTGGACTTGTTACAAAACATAATTCGTGTTCTCATGGGACACATTCACTTGATTTGATTTAACACTTAAAAGGAATGGACACAAAATCAATTCCACAAACCACAAGATACTTGTTGTGTAGTCTCAATTTCTTTGAATTTGACTCCAGTAAATGATATATACATCAATAAAACCAATAAGTACAATTAGATAGGATATTAGTAACTTTAAGAAAGTATAAAATCACACTTTCTGCACACCAAAGATAATAATTTGAAGGCCAAAAAATGTCTTCAAAGCACAAAAGTTGTAAGCTAGTTCCTAAACAGAACGTCTTTACATTATAAAGTAAGTGGATAAGGTCTGTAATCCTTTACAAGTAAGAGGAAAACACTAATTAACTACAATTACATATACTAATAATATAATAATCTGTAGTGTCCAACCAACTAGTGGTCTATTTAGCTAATAACTATTAATCGTCCATCTTTAATACGGTGGTAGATAATTGCTTCTCTATATATTTAACTTCCTGCCACAAGACAAAAGAAGATAAATTAGGAAAACTTATACAAAATTATCAAAAGAAAATAAAGTTATGTTAGTATGTCTCTCCAGCATAATAAAAAAAAATTGTATGGATTTTATGGTAAGATTAAAACCCACAGGCCACAAGCAAATGCCTATCGAAATGGGAACTTGAAA
Organism: Anisodus acutangulus; assembly: GCA_029783415.1. Taxonomy (NCBI): domain Eukaryota; kingdom Viridiplantae; phylum Streptophyta; class Magnoliopsida; order Solanales; family Solanaceae; genus Anisodus; species Anisodus acutangulus. Next base: position 37,174,953 of record CM056508.1, read on the forward strand.
GTTGTGGTAGCATTGACAAGTAAAAAGAGTAAAAAGACCAAAGGAACTCTTTATCAAGAATAGAATATAATTCCAAGTCTTTCGTATACCTTGAGTGTATGTAACATTCATGTCGTTGGTGGTGAGCTCTTAGTAGTAAAGAGACCCTGACAAAATGAAAAACCATATCTTGTTGATAAGAATGAGATTCATCATACTGATATAACTACCAATGCTACAGAGTGCATCACATTTTGTGTATATTAGGCCCACGTCACAAGTTCATAGTCAAATGAAGACAAATAATAAGTGGAAAACGGTAGAAAGATGCTCTCATTATTCACCGAGTTTCAAACCGTGCGCCACGTGGTCCTTGATAATTTCTTGGTTATAAAAGAAAGGAACAAAAAAAATATCAAAGCTACATACCTTGCCACCAGTTTCCTCGGGACGCGCTGCCAGAATCAATTTCTCCGTTATCTTTGTTGAACTGCACGTAAACAAAATTGAAGAAAAAAGTTAGAAACATCAGAATAAGCAAAACGACCTTTAGAACAAATATTGCTATCCGGATGCTTCTACCCTTGTCTAATTGACTCTGCCCTTTCTCTTTTTTCATAAATAGCTATAAGTAATGGGGAATTATTTTTAGGTTAACAATGAATTTTATGAGTCTCCCTCATATTGGCACAGAGCCAAAACAGATCATCATCTATTTCTTCAATGACTGCTTAACCTAAAATCGAGGCTTCCTCAATGTTCTTAGAAATTAATTTATCAATATCGGCCTCAAATACTTTCTGTGGCAATCTAGAACACTCACCCTAGGTTCAATTGAACCCATTGCTTTTGATTTGAACCATGTGTTTACACATATGTACAAAAAAGATAAGTTCATATGTAGTTTATATACATGTATATATCAAACATAATCACTATGAACCCACTGATTCTAAATTCTGAATTCGCCATACTTCTATCATGCAACTTAACACGATACAAACACTTACTCTTCTAAAGCCAACTGATATTGCAAGGAGCAAAAGATCTTTAAAATAGAGGAACCTTAGTGTTCAGATAGTAAATAGAGAAGCATTGCACCAATTGATCTAAATACTGCGCCATTGAGCCTTTCTTTTAATACGTGTGAATATGTACTTACAGTCGTGTATGTAGAGCTCTGATTATTCTGGGGAAATGAATAGACATCTTGCCCCCCGTAGTATATCGATGAGCTCAGATGGCATGGCTGTACTTTTTCGTTCTGATAAAATGAACTCGGCTGCTTGTTTTGTCCGGCCTGGCTGGCAGCTTCCGTGCTAGTAAGAGTACTTCCTGAAAAAAGAAAATGTGAAAAATATGAATTTGGATTCTTTTTGCAGTATGAAAAATATAAAAACTCCTTAGTTAAACTTGTAGAATAGTTTAATTCTCCTCTGTGTTACAAAACCTAATTGGAGAAGGATCTCTAACCCTAATTGGAGAAGGATTTCTACTTTGCATAATTACACTAGAATAATAATTACAGAATATATGGAGAATATTAATATATTATCTATCACACCCCTCAGTCGGAGCGAAAAGAGGTCGGACGCTGAGACTGGATCTGAAGTCAAAGAACAACTGCCGAGGAAGTCCCTTAGTGAATATATTTGCGTACTGATAGGAAGAGGAAACATGTAACACCTGAACATGGTCAGGGCAACCTTCCCACGAACAAAATGAACATCCATCTCAATATGGTTGGTTCGCTGATGCTGAATCAGGTTATGAGACAAGTAAACAACAGATATGTTATTACAGAGATGCCTTACGTAATGGACAATGAAGATCTAGAATGAGGTTTCTGAGCCAACAAATTTCGACAACAACGTTCGCAACGCCTCTATATTCTGCTTCTGCACTCGAACGAAAAAGTGTGACTTGCCGTTTTGCAGACCATAAGATGAGGTTATCACCCAAAAATACACAATTGCCGAAAGTGAATCGACGTGTGTCTGGACAGCCGCCCCAATCTGCGTCCGTATATGATATCAGCCTCGTCGGTGCAGATGGGTAAAGATGTAACACATGGTCAAGAGTACCATTAACATACCGAATGATAAGTTTAACGGTTAAGAAGTGAGGCTCCCTGGGATCATGCGTGAACAAACCCACCTGTTGAACCGCATAGGCAATATCGGGCCTAGTAAAAGTAAGTTACTGAAGTGCACCAGCAAGACTCCTATAAAGAGAAGGATCAAGCACCGGATCTCCGTCATCCACGCTAAGCTTCGACTTTGAGTCGACTAGAGTGGACATGATTTTGCAGTTTGTCATTTTAGCCCTGTAAACAATCTCTTCAACATACTTACACTGACATAGAAACATTGCGTTCTCGGATCTGATCACGGAAATCCCCAAAAAATAACTCAACTTACCCAAGTCTGTCATGACAAATTCGAATTTGAGCGTGGTAATGATCTCGCTTTTCAACACATCAGAGGAGGCAGTCAGGACAATATCATCGCAAAAGGTATGCAGTGTCATTACCTCGATAAAAAATAAAAAATGAGTTATCACTTTTGCTGCATATGAACTCAATCTGCAAGATGTAAGTGGCAAATCGGTCATACAAAGCCGTGGGGATTGTTTCAAGCCATAAAGCGACTTTCGAAGCCGAAAAACATAGTGAGGAACCGAAGGATGCACAAAGACAAGTGGTTGATGCATGTATACGGTTTCTTTCAAACCCCAGGTAAGAATATGTTTTTCTCATCACGCTGATGAATCGGCCAATTCTTTCTCATAGCTATGCTCAAAACAATGCGAATGGTGGCTAGTTTAACTACTGAACTGGATGTCTCACTACAATCAACTCCCTCTTGTTGCCCCGTTTCATTAGCCACAAGTCTCTCCTTATGGCGTTCAAGCTCACCACTATCTCGAAATTTGTTATGATATAGCCACATGCAACGAATCATATTCACCCCCTCCAGTCTCGAACAAGATCCCAAGTCCGTTGTGTAATGAGCGCATTAAATTCCTCATGCATGGTCGCATTCTAATTCGGATCAAGCTTGATTAATTTTGGATTTTTAGGTATAGGTGAGATGGTCTGAATGGATAGGTTAAAGTGAACTTTTGGTTTGAAAATCCAATGCTAGGCACGGGTTTTCATACGGTGGGTCGGAATCGTGACTTTTGGGCTGACGGGAAGTGGGGGCAGTGGGGACGAGTAAGTGACGGTACTATGGGGCAGTGGGGTTGGCGGGAGTTGTAGGGCAGATGGGTGCTGTTGGGGTGTCGGTGGGGTGTTTGGGGCGATGGGGGCGGGTGGGTGATATCTTTGTGGCGATGGGGTTGGCGAGGGGTTATAAATTTGTTGGGTAGAGGTGGTTGACGGGTGCTACTAGGGTGTCGGTGGGGATTGGGGAAGTGAGGCAAGGGACTAGTTGACAGAGGTGGGGGGTTGGGGCAGTATGGCAGGGGACTGATCAACGGAGACAGAGGACTGGTCGACGGAGGCGGGGGTTTGGGGCAGTGAGGCGAGGGACTGGTCGACGGAGACAGGGAGGCCATGACTGGAGCAGTAGGTGGGGGGTGTTTGACGGGACTTGGGGCAGTGACAAAATATGTATGGCGTTTTGCAGGAGAAGGGAAGTGTCTGGGTCATTAAGAAAGCCGTAATAAAGACTTGAAATTTTGAAGTTGTTGGACGTCTGCAAACGGGAAAACATTTTCCTTGAATGTGACATGGCGAGAGGCTAGGATTTTATGTGGGGGAAAATCATAGCATAAGTATCCCCTATGGTTCGATGGAAAACCTAAGAAGACGCAATGAGAGATGCGAGGTGCTAATTTGTGAGGGGTCATTTTCTAACAGAGAAGTTTTTAATGATACGGAAAACCAAAAGGATCAAACTCAATAGATACGGAATTGTCACTAGCAAATTTTCTAACAGAGATTAAGTTTTTAATGATGTTAGGAGTATATAGAACATTTTTTAGAGTAAAGGGTGGGTGATGATGTGATTGTGTTTGAGTGGTGTCGTAGCCTTGAATTGAAATGCGATTGTCATTACCGACCAAAATAAATGGAGGATTGTTCAAATTATATAGGTGAGGGAGATTACTACAGTCGCGAGTGAGGTGGGATGTGACACCTGTATCCATTTATCATGCGTCGTCAGGCTGCTGGAGATTCATAGTGTTGTAAGCCCGACTCAGTTTGGCAGGGGTCATGAGACCGTAGGCTTGCTGTTGGTGTCCCGTTACCGTGGGCTGGAGGTGGGCCAAGGATGTTGGGCTGCAATAAGGAATATCATGTCATGTTCGTGGATGGTAGGTTAAATAGAAAGACGGGGTTGTTGGAGAACCATAAAAGCGAGCAATACGCTTTTCTTGTGAGTTAAATATTTTAGAAAAGTTCAGCACAATATTCTACCCGTACGGATGCAGTTGATGATGAAGACAACAATAATGTAATATTGGAAAGAAGTCTCGCTGAAGAGAAATTACTTGAGACGAACAAGCTTAGGCTTGGTCTGAGAGTTGATGAGGAACAATGTAGAAGATCTGAAGAGATGCTGAAACTTGAGCATCAGGATCTGTGCAAGGAAGTAGAAAGGCTTGAGATGGAGTTAAGCATGCTTAGCAAAGAAAGAGTAGATTTATTAGCCTGTATTAGGGAATCGGTTTCAGGACAAAAGAGAGATAGAGAGGGGAGTTGGGATAATTTGGTGAGAGGAGCTAGAGTTTGGCTTCTGACACCATGTAGAATAGTGTAATTCTCCTTAGTTGGAGGCTTCTCATTAATGCAATATATAGATGTTTACAATTACAAAACCTAATTAGAGAAGGATCTCTAAACCTAATTGGAGAAGGATCTCTAAACCTAATTGGAGAAGGATCTCTACTTTACATAAGTAGACTAGAATAATAATTACAAAATATATGGAGAATATTAACATATTTTCTATCAAAACTAATGTTTTGATATTCAGAGAAAATCATTGTACATGTCCCTCGCTAACAGGAAAAGAACTAATTTAAGAGAGACTACTCTCACCGGCAAGTGGAAAGCTTATATTAATTTCCATAAATTATATTGTGATTAGGAATAAATGTTAGATATTCTTCAATTCCATTGTAGAAACACAACACAAATTTAATAAAAGAATTCGGCTTGTATTTAACAGAAAGCGCTAGCTTTTGTGTGAAGAGTAGTGTCGAAAACCATGCTAGAAAAGTAAAGGATCTTTGAAAGACTTCATTCTTGTGTTCTATGTTAAAAAATACAAAATCCATTCTTCCTTCTATGAATAAGTTTATCCAATTCAAAATCGGGTAACATTTTCACCACGATCCGGGGCGAAAAACTAACCTAAGGAATTATCTCGACGAGAATTCCCCTGTTACGTTACAATATCTTGCTCCTTATATAGGAGGAGCTCTGGTTGAATGTTTTACGTAGCGTGAACAATATACTTTAATCGTTTCCATGATAATAATCTCACCAATCCCTTGTATTCCAACCCAAACTACTTCCTTTTCTCCAAAGATATAACATCACTAACCTGAAGATCCACCTTTAGCATTTCTTGCCTGAATCACAGGATTTTGCTTTGATTGCTCCGAATTCACCGATCCATGTACCTTAATAAGAAAAGAATTAAGATACATTAGATCCAGAATACTTGGAAAGAACATTCCCATGTATATTCTAATCGTTTCCTTTTAAGTTTAGCATTACCTTTGTCAAAAGGCATCACTAAATTAAAGTACACCAACAGAATATATCAACTTCTGCTTTTCCATTTTCTATTCTTGTCTAAATTATTCTCTCTAAGAAAAATTCTCAAAATTGAGTAAGCTAAGCTCCTTATTTCCCTTTACAACTTTAACCAATTAGGTCAACTTTAACCTAAAAATCCATAATTCATCAAGGAATCAAGGCTACAATATCCTCGAAACCCACTCTGTTCATTTCTTATTTTATTTAATTTCAATTTTCCACCTAAATCTATTTAGTTAACTAACAACATATCAACAATAACAACAACAAAATACACCGTATGAGGGTAGATTATATGCAGACTTTACCCTATCTTTTGACGAATGGAGAGGTTTTCGATAGACCCGCCTCAAGTAAAACAACATATCAAGAAAATTATAAATTTGGAAAATAGATAAACAGAGTATGACCTTCGTAAACACATTAAGTACAAGAAAACAATCTTTTCTCTTTCCTCCTTAAACAACTATGAAACATTAGTCATTAACACGTATACCAAAAACAAAAACAAAGCAAACCCCACAACATAATATACAATCATTCATTACAAAAATTATTGACAACCCAAAATTGATCAACAAAAAAAGAATCATACCTTGTTTGGAGGGGGAAAAATAGAACCAAAAATTCCAGAAGATGAGGTAGCAGAAGTTTCCTTAGAACCAAAAAGATCAGAAGTAAATGAAGAACTTGTTTGTTTTTTTGTTCCTTCCATTTTTTTTTTCCTTCAAAAAGTTAAAAACTTTGGTTGAAATTTGACGAGATTTAACTCAGTTTATATAGGAAAACCACCGTCAAAAAAAGGATCAGATAATTACACGTATAATAAAGGCCCACAGCTTTTAATTTCCCCAGAAAAACAGAGGAAAAAGGAAAAGAATAAAGAGAGACGTGAAATGATGGGTGACGCAATTTTAGTTAATTGTAAAAAAAAAAAAAACAGAAAATTGCCTTACCCTTTTATAACTGCCGCTATGGAACAATTTTTATTTTTTATGTGTAAGAAGAAAATATTAAGAAGGATTCGTTAATTTTTTTATTTATTTTATTTTATATCCAGTTGCCGACTTACGTCATATTATTTCTAGAGATAATAGTCATGATCCTTCAACATTATTATCAGTAAATCATGAAATATGCCTGAATGTTATTTAAAAATAGACGAACTGATAATATATTTTTTATTTGTTGACCGACGATATATCCACTTCTATTTCAGCGAGTTTTCGGTTGATCAATTTAGGTTACACGGCGTTATTTTTCCTGAAAGAAGTCATACTTGTAGGAAAATCAAACAGATTAACACCACGTGAATTCATGGATCTGCCTAATGGAATCTACTATTGTACTTCTAACCTTTTATGGCCACGAATAACCTACTCATCCCCTCCCCCCGCCCACTGGTTGTCTCTGCTTCATTTTTTTCCTCCTCTTTTATTAAAGAAACAAGAGATTTGTACTAATTGCTCCAATATTACATGTTATTCATTTTAGTCTGTGTTATAGTTATTATATTATTGGTCTTCACTATTGTATTTTCTATATTTAATTTTTAATATACTTTACTCGAGTCAATGACCTATCGAAAACAATATTTTTACCTTCTCAAAATATGAATAAGGTTGCTTACGTTAGAATATGATGTAAATCATATTATTATGTATTAATGTAGTATCATTTTATATATGATAGGTAGTAAAATATTAATTAAGAATATTATGTTAATTATGTAGAAGATTATTAGGGATTGATTAGAAAGATTATGCATGCTTGACTCTTTCTAATTACATGTATATGGTGTATATATTGTGCCCTTTAAGGATGAATACATTGAAAAAAATACTTTCAAAGTCTTACATGGTATCAAGAGCTTAAGGAAAGATTCAAAATTAGTTTGTTTTTTTCCAAATTTTTGGTCATCTTCCTCCCTAGAACCCTAGTTGGCCGAAAATTTCTTCATTTTTTTCTCTCTTACTCCATTATTGATTATCCTTCATCACAATCAATTATGTCTGAAACCAAATCATCCTTTCGCCATGCCCTTGCTGTCTCAAACATCAAAACACATGTTTTCATCAAACTAGAAATGGAAACCGTTCATTATGCGACTTGGGCGGAATTATTCAAAATATGTTGTCGTGCTCACAAAGTTCTCCATCATATAATTCCTCCAAAAGATAGTAAAGGGAAAGACATAACAAATGATGCAGACAAGGAATTGTGGGATACACTTGATGCCACAACAGCCATGGCGGCGTGGGAACGCTTGCGAGATATTTTTCAAGATTACCAAAACTCCCGCGTTGTTACATTGAAACAGGAGTTCTCAACCATTGACTTGGCGGATTTCACTAATGATTCTACATATTATCAACGACTCAAAGTGTTGGTCGATCAATTAAGAAATGTTGGTTCACCGATTACTAATAATCGGTTAGTCTTGCAATTGGTCGCCGGTCTCACCGACGCGTATAACGGCGTGGGAATTCTAATCCGTCAAAGTAATCCTCTACCATAATTTTATCAAGCAAGGTCCATGCTTGTACTTGAAGAGTCGGGCTTGGTGAAAAAGGCCTTAACTACTTCAAATTATGTTGCCACTCCTTCGAATAATGGTAATTTTTTTTACCCTTCTCAACAAAATAAGGGACAAAAAGGATGTCATAACAATAAAAATAAAGGTGGAAATCGTGCAAATAACAAAGGTGGAGGCCACCGAAATTCCGGTGGCGGCGGTAATGGTGGCAACACCAACTCCAGTGGTGGATGGCGGCAAAGAAGACTACTACAGGGCGGGCGATCGTGGCGGAAGACGACAAGGGTGGCGGACATTGGCAGCAACCCAACGGCTGGCAGTGGCGTTGGGCTATACCACCCAGCCCAGCCCCAAAGGCCCACTGGCCAGCCACAGTAAAACAGTGGCTACTTTGCACCAATTTGGCAGCAGCAGCAACAAGCCCAACAGGCCCATTTCGCTGGGTCTATTAACACATGCAGTAGCAGCGGGTCTCAGCCGACCCAGTGGCATGAGGCCCATTCAACAGGGGCCCACCCCCACGAAAATTGAGTCCGACATGCACACTCTTGGACTTAATCCACCGGATTCAAATTGGTATATGGACTCCAGAGCGACGTCTCATATGACATCCTCCCAATGTAATCTCTCGTCCTATTTTAATTTGAGCAATGATAATGGAATAATTGTCGAAAATGTCCATTCAATTCTAATAAAAGGTTATAGTTCTAGCAAATTGTCACCACCAAACCCACTCCTAATTTTAAAAAATGTCCTTCATGCTCCCAAATTAATCAAAAACTTGGTTTCTGTTAAAAAATTTACAACTGATAATTGGGTATCTGTCCGGTTTGACCCATTTGGCTTTTCCGTGCATGATTTTCAGACGGGGAAGCTTCTCATGAGATGTGATAGCAAGGGGGATCTCTATCCAATAAATCCGTCAACACAACAATCCAAGTTTCCTTCTGTTTTTGAAGCCTTGGCACCATCTTTAAGGCACCAACGTTTGGGACATCCGAGAGAGACTGTTTTGGCTTCTCTTAAACAAAATAATTTTATTTCTTGTACCCAAACACGGATTCTAAATAAGTGTTATTCTTGCACACTTGGTAAACATGTTAAGTTGTCATTTATTTCCTCTACTTCATGTACTCTTTTGTCATTTGATATTTTACATTGTGATATTTGGACATCACCTGTTTTGAGTTCTTCTAGTCATAGATATTATTTGCTTATACTTGATGACTACTCTAATTATTTGTGGACGTTCCCTTTGTCGAAAAAATCACAAGTGTTTTCCACTTTTCTCACTTTTAGAGCATTCATCTGAACTCAATTTGAACGTGATATAAAAAATATTCAATGTGACAATGGGGGGGGGGGGAGTTTGACAATAAACAGTTTTGGGATTTTTTCAAAACAAATGGTCTTCAGTTTCGTCTGTCTTGTCCTCATACTTCATCACAAAATGGGAAGGCGGAACGCTAAATTAAAACTATTAACAATATTGTTAGAACATCTCTTTCTCATATTTCACTTCCCCCTGTATTTTGGCATCATGCACTCCAAATGGCCACTTACCTGTTGAATGTCCTTTCTCATAAAAACATATCATACCAAGCTCCCCTAAAAATGCTTTACTTACTACAGCCCACATATTATCACTTAAGAGTGTTTTGTTGTCTTTGCTACCCCCTCTTTCTATCCACCACAATCATAAAAATCCAAGCCCAATCTACTCCATGTGTTTTCTTGGGATATCCTACTCATCATCGCGGTTACCAATGTTATGACATTTCTTCCAAAAGAATATTTATAAGTCGTCATGTAATCTTTGATGAAACAATTTTTCCATTTGCTAAGATATATGCCACCGGGACTCATAACTATGATTGTTTGGATGATGATAAGCTTTCATATCTAACACATTTTTTTCATAGCTCGGTACCTATTGCTAGTGTTGAACACCGTAATTCAGGCCCATTGGGCCAACAATCGATGGCCCAATTGACTGACATTTCAATATAGCAGCTTGGGCCTTCGATTCTGAGGCCCAGTCCTACTACCGCACAATCTTCATGGTCCAGCGGATTGGCCCAGTCCACCACTATGGGCCCAATTCCAGCTCCAGCAATGCAGCCTACTTGACCCTCGATTTCTCACTCCTCGGTCAGTGGCGTCCAGGCTACTGGCCCAACAAACTGTCTGGTCACCCGTAGTCAACATGGAATTGTCAAACCCAATGTCAAATATAGTCTTCACACCCAGGTCTCAAAATCACATTTGCCTTGTAATCCAGTGTCTGCTCTAAAAGATCCGAATTGGAAAATGGTCATGGATGATGAATATCATGCTCTAATTACAAATAGGTCATTGGATTTAGTACTTCGTCCATCTAGTGCTAATATAATTCGATCTATGTGGATTTTCAGCCATAAAGAAAAATCTGATGGAACTTTTGAGCGGCATAAACCCGTCTTGTAGGTGATGGGAATACACAGCAGGTTGGTGTAGATTGCGGGGAAACATTCAGTCCAGTGGTCAAACCTGCAACTATTAGAATAGTTCTCAACCTATCTCTCTCAAAAGGATGGCCACTTCATCAATTAGATGTCAAAAATGCCTTCCTTCATGGACACCTTAATGAGACCGTATACATGCACCAACCGTTGGGATACAGGGATCCTAAATATCCCAATCATGTGTGTTTGCTCAACAAATCATTATATGGCCTCAAGCAGGCCTCCGGGGCTTGGTATAAGCGGTTTGCAAATTTTGTGCCACACATTGGTTTTACTCACAGTCGTTTAGATAATTCCCTGTTTATCTATCGTCAGGGTAATCATACTGCTTATCTTCTTCTATATGTGGATGATATTATTCTAACAGCATCTTCAGACTCTCTTCACAAGAATATCATGCCACAGTTTAGTTCTGAATTCTATATGAAAGATTTTGGCCCACTACACTACTTTCTAGGAATTGCTGTGACACGACATACAAGTGGATTATTTCTCTCCTAGAAGAAGTATGCATCAGAAATTGTGGAACGAGCTAGGATGTCTTTCTGCAAACCTTCAACAACTCCGGTCGACACAAAGTCAAAATTGAGTGCCATCTCTAGCAAACCTTTTGCGGATCCGACGTTATACCGCAGCCTAGCAGGAGCTTTACAGTATCTCACATTCATCAGGCTAGATATTACCTATGCAGTGCAACAAGTGTGTCTATTCATGCATAATCCAATAGAGAAACATATGCATGCTCTGAAACGCATTATGCGATATATTCAGGGCACTCTGGAGTATGGATTACATCTATACCCGTCCTCTGTTTCCAAACTTATTACTTATACTGATGAAAATTGGGCAGGATATCCGGATACAAGACGATCCACCTCCGGGTACTTTGTCTTCTTTGGTGACAATTTAATCTCATGGTCCTAAAAAAGGCTGGCCACGGTATCACGCTCAAGTACTGAAGCAGAATATCGTGTTGTGGCCAATGTTGTATCTGACTCATGTTGGATTTGGAATCTGTTACTTGAACTTCATTGCCCTATTCCGACTGCAACAATAGTATACTGTGATAATGTTAGTGCAATCTATCTCTCAGGGAATCCCATCCACCATCAACGCACTAAACATATTGAGTTAGATATTCATTTTGTACGCGATAAGGTGGCTCGCGGACAAGTTCGGGTGCTACATGTCCCAACGCGTCATCAAATCGCAGATATCTTCACAAAAGGACTTCCGCTGATATTATTTGAAGATTTTAGGGACAGTCTCAGCATTCACCGCCCTCCAGCTTCGACTGCGGGGGAGTGTTATTATGTATTAATGTAGTATCATTTTATATATGGTAGGTAGTGACATGTTAATTAGGAATATTATGTTAATTAGGTAGAAGATTATTAATGATTGATTAGGAAGATTATGCATGATTGACTCTTCCTAATTACATGTATATGGTGTATATACTGTGCCCTTTAAGGATGAATACATTGGGGAAAATACTTTCAAAGTCTTACAGCTTATACACCACCATATTCAGACCCACTTATTAGATTAACGCTACGTGGATTCATAGATCTGCCTAATAGGACCTACTATTGTACTTCCAAATAACCTACTCATCCCCCCCCTTGGTTGCCTCTGCTCCATTTTTTTCCTCTTCTCTTTTGTTAAAGAAACAAAAGAGATTTGTACTATTGCTCTAATATTACACATTATTCATTTTAGTTTGTGTGTTATAGTTATTATATTATTTGTCTTCACTATTATATTTGCTATATTTAATTTTTAATATACTTTACTTGAGTCAATGACCTATCGAAAATAATATTTTTACCTTTTCAAGATATGGGTAAGGTTGCTTATACACCACCCTCTTCAGACCCAACTTATTAGATTAACTCTACGTGGATTCATGAATCTGCCTAATGGGACCTACTATTGTACTTCCAAATAACCTACTCACCCCCCCCCCCCTCACTGGTTGGCTCTGCTGCATTTTTTTCCTCTTCTCTTTTATTAAAGAAACAAAAGAGATTTGTACTAATTGCTCTAATATTACACGTTATTCATTTTAGTTTGTGTGTTATAGTTATTATATTATTGGTTTTCACTATTATATTTATTATATTTAATTTTTAATATACTTTACTTGAACCAATGATCTATCGAAAACAGTATCTCTATATTCTCAAGATACGAGTAAGGTTGCTTATACACCACCCTCTTCAGACCTCACTTATGATATTACACTCGGTATGTTGACATAAAATTTATAAAAATAAATAATATTATTTAAAATATTTTATTTTAACCTAAAATGTACATAATTTATCGAAATTACTCCTTAAGTTTATGATTTTAAATATATTTGATAGACATTATATTCCCGTGATATACATAGTGTATATCACGAGACTTTGGTCCTTTGTAGTATTGTAATTAGTGTAGAATATTTGTATTACTTAGCATTGTACACTTACCATAATTATAGAAGTCTTGTACTATTAGAATAGGGTTTTAGAAAAAAAAAATTCCTATTATGAAAATATGTAAATTGTATATATATTCTTTCAATTAATGAAAATAATCAAGGGATTATTTCTTTCATGGTATCATAAGTCTAGGTCTTTTATTCCTCTCTCCATAATTCCGTCGACCTCTCCCTATTTCCGTCGATTTGCCTCGATTTTCGAGCATTCTTTCTCGGATTTTATGTCCGACGATACCTCCTCTCTTCCCAAATTTCTCTTTCCAATCCCTACATCACGTCTTGCATTGCGATTATGGCTAAGAACACGTTTCACCCTGCCCTTACTATTTCTAACATCAAGAATCACATCCCTATAATTCTTGAAATAGAAAATGTCCAATACGCGACGTGGGCCGAATTGTTCAAAGTTCACGCACGCTCGCATCAAGTCCTCCATCATATTATCCCCGCGGCTCCTGCGGATACGGAGGTGCCCAAACCCGAGGATGATCCTAAGTTATGGACGACCATTGATGCTACCCTTCTTCAGTGGATTTACTCCACTATTTATACTGACCTCTTGCAAATGATTATCGAACCGGACGCTACGGAGATGGCGGCATGGAATAAAATACGTGATATATTCCAAGATAATCAAAATTCACGTGTTGTTACCCTTAAACAGGAATTTTCCCACGTCAACATGGAAAATTTCCCCAACGTTTCAGCATATTGTAAAAGGTTGAAAGAATTGGCGGACCAACTCCGCAACGTTCGTGCGCCCGTTACAAATGATCGTTTGGTCCTCCAAATGGTTGCAGGCCTGTCCGAGGCCTATAGTGGTGTTGACACGCTTCTTCGTCAGAGCAGTCCTCTTCCACAATTATATCAGTCTTGTTCTATGCTTACGCTCGAAGAAGCCGGCTTGGCTAAGAAGGCGGCTACCAGTGCTAGTCTCGTAGTCATGATGACGTCCTCTACAAATTCTCCAGGTCTTGTTGATAATTCTGGCCAAAATCGTGGTCACGGTTGCGGCAAGAATAGTCGGAAAAATAATGGCAAAAATTGCGGGGGCAAACGCGGTGGTTCCGGTAATGGTGGCGGTGGACATCATTCGGGCAGTGGGCCCCAGGCAGCCTAGTCCCAGCAGTGGACCCCCTTCGCCATGGGGCTGGGCCAGTAACCCTTGGCCCAATAGTCCATACGGTCAACCAGCATATTGGCCCAGATGCCACCACAATTTTGGCCCACTGCCCAGTTTCCACAACGGCCCACTGTTGTTTCTCTAGCCCTAGCCCAACGTTATAGTGGCAGTTCCAGTCACCAAGGAGGCAACTTTGGGCCCCACCAGGCCCATCATATAGCGGGCCCCACACCTACCGACATTGTCGCAGTGATATGCACACACTTGGAATAAATCCTTCAGACACAAATTGGTACATGGACACCAGCGCCACTACTCACATGACGTTCGACTCAGGTACTCTCTCGTCTTATTCCAATTTGAGCAACAATTGTGGTATAATTATTGGTAATGATAATTCAATTCCAATCCGTGGTTATGGTCATAAAACGTTGTCTCCCCCCCCCCTCCATCCACCCCTTATTTTGAAAAATATCATTCATGCTCCAAAATTAATTAAAAATTTGGTGTTTGTCCGCAAATTCACCACTGATAATTCTGTTTTCATAGAATTTGATCCATTTGGTTTTTCTGTGAAGGATTTCAAAATGGGGGGTCCTCTCATGAGGTGTGATAGTAGGGGCGATCTTTATCATATCACACCAAGTTTTAGTTTCTCAAGTCACGCATTGCCATCTACTTTTTCAGCTCTGGCTTCTTCCCTGTGGCATGCTCGTCTAGGTCATCCGGGATCGTCTATTTTGTCTTCCTTATATATAAACAAATTTATTTCTTGTAAGAGTGCGCGTGGTACTCCGAATTGGCAATCTTGTTCTTTAGGGAAAATAGTTAAGTTGTCATTTGTAGACTCTAATTCTCATACTTTAATGTCATTTGATATTGCTCATAGTGATTTATGGACGTCTCATGTTCTTAGTTCTTTGGGTCATCGATATTATGTTCTCTTTTTGGATGATTATTCTAAATTTTTATGGACTTTTCCAATAGCGAAAAAATCTCAAGTTTTTTCTATCTTCGTAAAATTTAGAGCATTCATTAGAACTCAATTCGAACGGGACATAAAAAATATTCAATGTGATAATGGCAAATAATATGTCAATGGGGTATTTCGGGAATTTTGTGCTAATAATGGGATCAATTTTTATTTTTCGTGTCCTCATACGTCTTCACAAATGGGAAAGCCGAACGTAAAATTCATATCATTAATAACATTATCCGAACTTTATTGATTCATGCTTCTGTACCCCCTCATTTTTGGCATCATGCTCTACAAATTGCTACATATCTCCTTAACATTCTTCCTTCCAAAGGTTTGACATATTTATCCCCCCTTCAAATTGTATATAATAAGACTCCTTCGTATTTACATCTTAGGGTGTTTGGGTGCTTATGTTATCCGTTATTTCCGTCCACCATAATTAACAAACTTCAGGCCCGGTCTACTCCGTGTGTGTTTTTGGGTTTTCCATCTAATCATCGTGGTTACAAATGTTTTGATTTATCCTCTAATAAAATCATCATTAGTCGTCATGTTACTTTTTATGAATCCCAATTCCCGTTTGCTAAGGTTAGTACTCCCGTGCCTAGTTCGTATAATTTTTTGGATTATGGTATATCCCTGTATATTATTCACCATTTTTCGGACGTCTTCCGCACCCCAACTCCGCCAGCGGGCCCACTGCCCGCTGGTCCTCCCCAAACATCGTCGTCTACAAATCTGGGTCCAGCAACTGGGCCATCAATCCTACCCGCTCGCCCGATTTGATTCTTGTTTCTAGGTCGGTGTTGGCCCGATTCCGTGTCGATTCGGTTTTGATTCCGATTTGAGCCACCAGGCCCACTGCCCACTGCCTGTTGGCCAGTCCGTCTTGAGTCCCAAAAATTCCCAAAATCCACCCGCCTCTTCCCCGAGTCATAGACCAGTCATTCGTAGTTAATGGGGGATTTTTAAACCAAAAAGACATTTTAATTTACATTATAATATTCTTAAATCACCCTTACCCCGTAATCCTGTGTCTGCATTAAATGACCCGAATTGGAAAATTGCTATGACCGATGAATATAATGCTCTTATTGATAATAAGATGTGGGAGTTGGTGCCACGTCCATCTGGAAAATTCAAATGGTTCATTTGCCCGACATAAGGCACGACTTGTGGGTGATGGTAAGACTCAGCATGTTGGTGTGGATTGTGGTGAGACGTTTAGTCCGGTGGTCAAGCCGGCTACCATTCACATTGTGCTTAGCTTGGCTCTTTCGAAAGCATGGCCTATTTATTAGTTAGATATAAAGAATATTTTCCTATATGGTGATCTCAAGGAAACAGTCTATATGCATCAGCCTTTGGGATTTAGGGATCCCAAACATCTTCATCATGTCTGTTTGTTGAAGAAGTCCCTATATGGGATTAAGCAGTCTCCACGGGCCTGGTATACGCGGTTTGCCGACTATTTTTTGACTATTGAGTTCACTCACAGCAGATCAGATAATTTCTTGTTCATCTATCATTGTGGGTCGTCCTTGGCCTATATTCTGTTATATGTGGATGATATTATTCTGACTGCATCTTCCTATGCCTTATGCCAATCTATCATGACAATGCTCAGCTCTGAGTTTGCTATGAAAGACTTGGGACCCTTGAGTTATTTCTTGGGGATTGTTATCACTCGTCATGCAGGTGGGTTGTTCTTATCCCAGCGGAAGTATGCAACTGAGATTATTGAGAGGGCTGGGATGTCATATTGTAAGTCCACTTCCACTCCAGTTGATACTAAGCTCAAACTTGGGGTTGCGGCCGGCGCACCATACGAGAATTCGACCCGCTATTGCAGTCTTACAGGGGCCCTTCAGTATCTTACATTCACAAGACCTGATATTACGTATGCCATACAACAGGTGTGTTTGTTTATGCATGATCCCAGAGTTGAGCACATGAATGTGCTCAAATGCATCTTTTGGTATATTCAGGGTACACTTGACTATGGCTTGCATCTATATCCTTCGTCAACGACAACACTTGTCTCGTATACAGATGTTGATTGGGGTGGCTGTCCGGACACCAGACGGTCTACGTCTGGCTATTGTATGTTTCTTGGTAATAACTTGGTCTCATGGTCTGCGAAGCGTCAGTCGATTTTATCACGCTCTAATGCAGAGTCCGAGTATCGAAGGGTAGGCAATGTGGTGTCTGAATCATGTTGGTTACGTAATCTTCTTTTAGAGCTTCATTGTCCTATTCAGAAAGCTACCTTGATTTATTGTGATAATATTAGTGCCATCTATCTGTCTGGGAATCCGGTTCAGCACCAGCGCACTAAACATATCGAGATGGACATTCATTTTGTTCGCGAAAAGGTAGCTCGTGGACAAGTACGCGTCTGTCATGTCCCATCCAGGTATCAAATTGCAGACATCTTTACCAAGGGTCTTCCTTCGATCCTTTTTGAAGATTTTAGGGACAATCTAAGCGTTCGAAGACCGCCCGCTATGACTGCGGGGGTGTGATACACAGTATATTCCCGTGATATACACTATGTATATCACGGGACTTTGGTCCTTTGTAGTATTGTAATTAGTGTAGAATATTTGTATTACTTAGCATTGTAGACTTACCATAAATTGTATATATACTCTTTCAATTAATGAAAATAATCAAGGGATTATTTCTTTGAATATTATATCCTTCTAATAAGAAAATGTCGTCATTCATCAAGGATAAAGTGGAAATGTTAGAATTAAAAATTTATTAAATATACAAAAAATACACTTTTTTAAAACAAATTAAAAAAATAGTAAGCGACATAAAGTGAAGCGAAGAAAGTCTTATTCAATTCTTGACGACACATTGGTCTGATAATTCAGATATAATTTAATGCCAAACTTATTTCTCTCCTTTGAATAGAAGATATGGTAGTAATTTTTATGGGTTCTAATTCCTTATTGGTTCGTTAAAAGTAAAATAGAATGACACAATTTATATATGAAAATAATTTAATTTTATATAATTTTATTCTTAATGGTATGTTTTAATTCCCACAAAAATCTTATGACGTCTTTAAATTTTAATAATACAAATTTCAAAAATTATGTTTTATTCAAAAAATTCATACCTAATCAAACCCGACTACCCAAATTAAAAGAGAGGGAGTAATAAATAACTTAACAAATAATGAACGAATTATACGAGTCACATACATGAAATAATATTGTAATGAGAAATGTACATTCTCCATAAAACCACTCTAGAAGAGATAAGATGTCACCCCAAAATTTGCTCGGAAGTGATTAGTAATCAACACTAACTATCTATCTAGTAAATCGTGAACTAACTAACATGATGGGAATATTATTGAGTTGTCTATTTCTAATGGAATATTTTCCAAATATTCTTTCATTAATTGTATATATATTATTTTAGGTAAAATTATATTCCTATGATAATTAAGTCTCCTATTTTAGGTAGAATTGTATTTCTATTGTAATTAGTTTGATTAGTTACCTATTTTATATATTCTTGTACTACTATATATATTGTACATTATTGATGAATAAAATCAAGGAACATATTCATTTATGGTATCAGAATCCTAACCCTAAATATCCACCTAGCCGCCGACCTCTTTTCTCGGCCGCCACCCTTCCCACATCGGAACCCTAGCTGCCGACTTCATCTTTCAGCTGCCCATTTTTCCCCACGACGGAACCCTAGTTTTTTCGAGCATTCTTCCTCCTAAAATTCCTCTTACATAGCTGACAAAATCAAATTTCATCATGCACTTGCAGTCAACAACATTAAAAACTTCATCCTTGTGACTCTTGAGATGGAACATGGTCAATACTCCTCGTGGGCGGAGCTTTTTAAGATCCATTGTCGTGTTTACGAAGTTATCGATCACATCATCCCTCCTACACCGAAGTCCACAGACCTACCTTCGGCTTTGACTTCTGATGATGCACTCTGGTCTCGTTTAGACGTAGCCGTCCTCCAGTGGATATACGACACGATCTCTAATGATCTGTTGCACACTATCATTAAGTCCGATGTCACTGCCCGCCACGTTTGGAAAGTATTTTCCACGACAACAAAACTCAACGAGCGTTATACCTTGAAAATCAGTTCAAGGATGTTCATCAAGATGATTTCCCAAATATCTCTGCATACTGTCAAGAACTCAAGATGCTTGCCGACCAACTCTCCAACGTCGATGTACCAGTCACTAATCAATGATTGGTCATGCAACTTATTGCAGGCTTGAACGAATCCTATGACGGTGTTGTTACCATCCTTCATCAATGCACGTCGTTACCTCGGTTTTATGAGGCCCGTTCGAAGCTTATTCTTGAGGAAACCCGAAAAATCAAGCGTAGCACCACTCAAGCTAGAATTGCTAACGCCGCCCTCACTATTACCGTCGGGCCCTCCGCCGACGATAGGTCCTCCAACTCCGGCAACCAGAACTGCCAGCCCGAGGACCTGTAGTAGCCCGCATCCACCGCAACAACCGTCAGAGCAGGCAGTCCGGCAAGGGCAGTGGCGGACGGAATTTCGACAACAAAAGTGGCGGGAAGGGGCAGTCCCCACCGACAGGAAATAACCAGCAGAGACCGCAGTAGTGGCAACAGCCTCCGATGTGGGCTGCCTACCCGACATAGGTCGCGTGTGCCCCACCCTGGTATACTCATCCCACGTCCACAACAGGCCCCGCCCTCAACTTATGCATCGACTAACATTGGGGCAACTATGAACACAATGTCACTTATCGCTCCATACAAAAATTGGTATATGGACACAGGTGACATATCTCACATGACGGCATCACAAAGTACTCTCCCGTCTTATTCTAATTTGAGTAATTTAAATCAGAATATTATTGTTGGTAGTGGACAAGACATTCTTATTCGCGGTTGTGGTCATTCATCATTATCCCACCATATTCATCACTAATCTTAAAAAATATCCTACATGCCCCTAAACTCATTAGAAATCTAATCTATGTGCGATGTTTCACATCTGATAATAATGTTCCCTTGACTTTGATCCTTTTGGTTTTTCTGTGAAGGATTTTACGACAAGGAGATGAATAATGGGATGTGACAACACCGGGAGATATCTACCCTATTTCAAATGCCATCAACAATCCAGGCTCAGTTCCATCAACTTTTGCTGCTCTTTCGTCTTCCTTATGACATTCTAGATTAGGACATCCGAGAGATTCTATTTTACGCTCCCTTAGGAAAAATAATTTTATTAATTGCAACCGTATTTCTAGGACTCGTATATGTGAATCATGTATTTTTGGGAAACATGTTAAATTACCATTTCTGCATCCACAAATTGTACTTTACTGTCTTTCGATATCATACATAGTGATTTGTAGACGTCCCCTAGTTTAAGTACGAGTGGCCACCGATATTATGTGTTGTTTTTGGATGATTTTTTCAACTTTCTATGGGATTTTCCAATTGGCAATAAATCCCAGGTTTACCCCATTTTCCCCTCATTTAGTGCTTTAGTAAAAACACAATTTGAAAAGAGCATTAAATGTTTTCAATGTGACAATGGTAGGGAATTCAATAACAATCAATTCAAACAGTTTTGTTCCAAAAACGGTCTTACCTTTCATTTTTCCTGCCCTCAAACCTCCTCGCAAAATGGTAAAGCCGAACTAAAAATCTGAACCATAAATAATTTAATTCGCGCCCTACTTGTTCACGCCTTAATTCCCCCTCAATTCTGGCATTACGCACTCTCCATGGCCACCTATCTCCTAAACATAATTCCAAACAAGTCTCTAGCTCAACGGTTGCCCACTCAAGTTCTGTTTCGTAGGAACTCCTCCTACCAACACTTGCGTATCTTTGGATACCTCTGTTATCCTCTTCATCCGATCACTCACAAACTACAACCCTGACCTTCCCTGTATGTATTTCTGGGTAATCATGCCAATCATCGTGGTTACTCATGCTATGACTTGTTAAGCCATAAAATTAGTATTTCACGTCATGTCCTATTTGATGAGTCTCAATTCTCATTTGCCTCCCTAAACTCGCCACCTCGGCATTCCTATGACTTTCTAAATGACAGCCTAAACCCTCTTCTAATTCATAATTTACATAATCCGTCGTCCCAGACCCCGACACCCCCATCCCCCTCACCTCGGATATTTCGGGACACACTTCCCACCCAGTTTTGCCTACAGTGACCCGAAACAGCCCGCCTCAGGGTGATTCCGTAGCCTCTTCTCGACAAATCGAGCATCGACCAGTCGGTCTCGCCACCCCTGCCCTTCCTCCTCTTCCTGGTAGTCCCGCGGTACACCCTCATCCCATCCTGCATCCCGAGGCATGCTCTCGGACCATGAGAACTCATGTCATGCACGGAATTTATAAACCTAAATGACTGTTTAACCTATCCGCTTCAATTATCCCTCAAAATCTGAATGATGCTTTGTCCGACCCTAATTGGAATGCCGTAATGATTGACGAATATAATGCTCTTATTGATAATAAGACGTGAGACCTAGTACCCCATCCACCTTATGCTAACATTATTCGTTCTGTGTGGATTTTTAGACATAAAAAGTATTCTGATGGTTCTTTTGAGAGGTCCAAGGCTCGTCTTGTAGGTGATGGCAAGTCTCAACAGGTAGAAGTGAATTGTGATGAAATATTCAGCCCAGTCGTAAAGCCCACAACAATCCGGACCGTCTTCAGCATTACCCTATCCAAGTATTGGCTCATTCATGAAACGGTATGTATGCATCAACATATGGGTTTTAGGGATCTTATTCATCCGAATTATGTGTGTCTGTTGCGGAAATCACTCTATGAACTGAAACAGGCTCCTCGGGCATGGTACCAGCGGTTCACCGATTATGTCTCCTCTATCGATTTTTCACACAACAGATCTAACCATTTCCTGTTCATTTACAATAAGAGTATAAACATGGCTTATCTATTATTATATGTTGATGACATCATCTTCACCACATCATCTGATGCTCTCCGCCGGTCCATTATGTCTCTCTTTTTCTCTGAATTTGCTATGAAGGATATGGCCCCCTGAGTTATTTCTTGGGCATCTCTGTCACTCGACATTCTGACGGCCTATTTCTGTGTCAGAAGAAGTACACCGAAGAGATCCTTGACAGTGCACGCATGACATCTTGCAAACTATCCCACACGCCAGTAGACACCAATTCCAAGCTCAACACTGATTTCGACCCTCCATATTCAAACCCGACTCACTATCGTAGCCTAGCTAGGCCCCTACAGTACCTCACATTCACGAGACCTGACATATCCTATGACGTGCAACAAATCTGCTTACACAGGCACAATCCTACGGAAGCACACATGCATGCCCTCAAACGTATTTTACGATACATCCAAGGTACACTTCACTTCGAATTACATCTATACAGGTCCTCGTTTACTGGTCTCACTTCTTATTCTGATGCTGACTGGGGTGGATGTCTTGACACCCGACGCTCCACGTCTGGTTACTACATTTTCCTCGGAGATAACCTATTGTCTTGGTCTTCCAAAAGGCAACCTACATTATCCCGATCCAGTGCCGAAGTAGAGTACATAGGTGTCGCCAACGTCGTCTCTAAGTCTCATTGGATCCGTAACCTTCTACTTGAGCTTCACTGCCTGATTCAAAAGGCAACACTGGTCTATTGCGATAATATTAGTGCGATATATCTTTTTGGCAATCCCGTCCAACATCAGTGCACTAAACACATTGAGATGGACATTCATTTCGTTCGCGAAAAAATGGCTCGTGGTCAAGTTCTTGTCCTTCATGTTCCTTCCAGATATCAGATTGTCGACATTTTAGATAGAATTGTATTCCTATTGTAATTAGGTTGATTAGTTACCTAGTTTAGATATTCTTGTACTACTATATATATATTGTACATTATTATGAATAAAATTAAGTAACATATTCCTTTAATTTCAAGAATATCTAAACTAGTGCATTGAAGCAACTGATAAAAGTGGCGAAGCTAGAGTCTGAACCTATCTAGTTATTCCTGGAACATGGTCTACAATATTATATCAAGAAAAATAGAAGCAAACCCTCATGGGCTAAGTATCTCCAATAGGATATATGTACAAAATAACAAGAACAACAAAGATCACACATGCTGGAAACTGACATATGCAAATAGGGAAAACTGGTATGAAAGCGGTAAGCTAACAGATATAATTGGATTGTAAGTTGAAGCTGTGAATTGAGTAATTTGCATGCACATAAATTCGGAAATTATTATGAAAGAAAGTGATTACCTTTTTAAAAGGTTTTACTGATGTGGCCTACGTACACGCATAGGGATGTCATGAGCCTACCCCACCACCACAATCATGCAATTTGACCTACGAGCGTGGGGTAGCTAACTGTAGCCCTCCTTTTTTTTTTTTTTTGATAATTCAGGTCTTCAGGCTTGCGCCTGACTACGTTCTGGAGGTAATAGCACCGGCCCTTCAACACTATTACCAGGTAAATCGCGGGATGTGCTCCGGTGACCAGTTTTCTGGGAGCGTACAACTGATCAATGAGACAAGGTCAAATTCTCCAACATGCAGAGTTTCTTCGTGCTTGCGGGGAATCGAACCTACGCTGTCCCATGCCAGAGCGCCTTATAGCGCCCAGGCTTTGCCACTGGACTATGCCCCGGAGGACTAACTGTAGCCCTCCTTGCTATGATGCAAGGTGGTTGATCATTTATTTGCTAACAATATTTTTTGCTGTCATATATTAGATGTTGTTGTCAAAAATATCTTTCGCAATAAAAAAATTATTATATATCGTTGTAATAATCTTTGATATGAACAATTTTCGCAACAACAACATATTAAATTTGTTGTCATTTACGTATATATTATTGCTAAAGTTTTATTGTCAATTCTATAATTTTTTGTAGTGTTCCATTTGTGTTTGGATGTGATCACAGAAGTAATTGAATCTGAACTAAGCATAAATATGGCAACGCAATGCACTTGACTTGTAATGAGTAATGACTCAAGATTCATGCAATTTCTCAACTTGATCTCCTTTAACTCATTTTAAGTACCCAATTACTCCACATTCGATATTTATATAGCAAAGAATAAATAATATATATATGTATATATATATATAATTTTTTACTTAATTATAATGTGTATTTCATTTTAATTTACCGATTTATTATGATGTAATTTAATTTGATGTAAATATGAGGGATAGATAAGATTTTCCCAAGCTATTTTAAAAACTCAGCTTATCATTTTATCTTATCAGACCAAGAAGCAAATGGTGGGTCTTCTTCTTCACTCCCCATTATGCTCTTAGCAAAGTTACAAAAAGGTTGTGTATACATACACTGCATGGAAGTTATATACGACAATTATAATTAATTGCTAGTACTATATATTATTTGGCTGGTGGGACAAAGACGTGAGACCTGTATCATACTAATTAAAAAGAAAAAAAAAAGAGAAAATGCATTCTAAATTTATATGATATTCTTTCCTTGTTAATTAGTCTAATAAAATAATATTTTTTTATATTTAGTAATAATTTATAAAATATTTATTTTACCTTTAATGAGATAATTTAAATCATATTAATATTTATGATCATAACTTATTTTATATCACAAATTTTAAAAATATTGCTCTTTATCTTAAATTTTGAGTCAAATCAAAATCAAATACCATCACACAAATTCAAACGGATGGACTAAGATATTACTGTTTTTTTTGTGTATGACATTAAAATAAGAAGACTTCGTTAATTTTTCTAATTTCAAGTATAAACTACCTTTACATTAAACTTCCTTTCATGTATATTGCGGTACCTATAAGCATCAGATCTTATACCATATTTTCGGTTAAGTATAATAAAAAAATAAATAGGAATGTTGAGCTACATTTAAATGAGTTAAAACGGATCAAAGTAATAAAGAGCTAACCAGTTAGCATTTACATTGTTTAACCATTTTTAGCCATAAAAAGTTAATAATGATATATACACATTTAAAAACCTAGGTAAAAAGGGGATTTTTTAATGGGTATGGTTGGAATTCATGGAAAACACATATAGATGAGGCAATATATAAATTTTAAGGAAGATTGGAGGTGATTTGGATTCAAAATTTGTAGTTAAATAAAATCAAGTAGAAAAACTTCTCTGTGCCATATGCATCTCACAAGCATATATACATACATATACATGGGATACACATTTGACACTTATGAGATACATAAATGATACACGAATGGATACACATCTCATCTTCTACTTCAAAATTGGCTCAGATTTCAATTGAAATCACCATTAAATCGTCCTGAAATTGAGATTCAAAGGCTAAAATTTCAATTGAAATCAAAATTAGCCGTCCGGAAATTGAGATCTAAACTCTGTAAGATGTATCCAATCTATTACAACACAACCCACTCGAAACAAATTTCAATTTTCGAAAATCCCAATTTTAAACTTAAGCAAACTTTAATGGCTTTCAATGAAGTTGTATAAAAAAAATTGTCACTATGAATCAAGATGCGAAGTCCATAGGAATTCGAGTTTCTCTAAATTATCCTCTGTTTATAATATTTGCAAAGAGTTTAAGGTTTCAGGAACTCACTAACCTATTGCGTGATTTAATGTTCTACAATACATGTAGAAAATACTAAAGGGAAGGCGTTTGGCCATAGATTCAAATTTTTTTTTTATGAAGTCGGCATTGAAAATGGGGTTGTGTTTGAATATATATTTTTGCAAAGGAGAGAATAGGAAAGTTTATTTAAAATTTATGAAGATAGTTGGAAAACAAGTTTGAAACGCTTTTCCAAATTTGAAATTTAATTTCAAATTCAATATGAAAATTTTATTAATACTAATTTTAAAATAAAATGAGAAGTTATTCTAGAAAAAAAAATCATGGTCAAATGTCTCCCAAATAATTCTACTGAAATTAGGCTATTGATATCCAAGTCTCAAAACTGATCATGGAAAAGCATATTTTAATGGCATATTTGGTTCACATATGTGCTTGGGTCAGGATGGGCAAGTCAATTTGGACTAAATAGTTTTCTCGTATCCTTTTATTTCCTTAATTACTTACTCAGATTTCTCAAATTGAATTAATAAAAGCATTTCCTTTTATTTTGCTTTCTATATTCTTCAAGTCTGGGGTCAGATCTGTGTCAAATCTGAAGTTCTTAAGATTTAATGTATTAATGAAGCAACTAGCTGTGATGGCTTCCTCATTTCCCACCATGAAAACCACCGCCTCTCCCTTTCTTTCTTTGTCTGTCACCACATCTCCACCAATAAAGTGAATAAACCACCCCGATCTACCGTAAACTCATCAGATTTGCGCCCAAATCCATTCGAAAAACATCCAGATTCACCACCTTTGTTCCGTCTCCCTAAACCAGCCCCGATACCTATCTTATTCTCTCGAAGAAGACGATGACTCAGGCTGTATGCGTTGATGCAATCTGTTGAGCACACACATATAGACTGGGTCATCATCTTCTTCGAGAAGATCGCATAGATCTGGATCGTCGTCTTCTTTGACTGTATGTTGTATGTATTTTCACTGGCGAACTATTGTACGTTGTTGTATGTATGTATAATTATTCCGCTAGTGTTATATATCAAACAGGACTGTATGCGCTGATACAGTCTATTGAACGCACACATACAACCTATTATTGTTGGATCTAGTGCGATTGTATGTGTTGATACAATCAAATTGAGTGAATGCATACAACCTATCGTGATTGTATCTAGCGCGATGGTATGCTATGAATAGTAAAAACGCAAACTATAATTACGTCTCGTAATTAGGCTCTAAAATATATGTTAAATATACATATGATATACAAATTATTTTCATTGATTAAAAGAGTTTATATACAATTTACATATTTTCATAATAGGAGAATCATATTCATATTCTACTCCTAAAACCTTATTCTACTTGGACACTAACTATACAATTATGGTAATACATGAAAGAAATAATCATTTGATTATTTTCATTGATTGAAAGAGTTTATATACAATTTACATATTTTTATAATAGGAGAATCATATTCATATTCTGCTTCTAAAATCTTATTCTACTTGGACACTAACTATACAATTATGGTAATACATTTATGATAAGTATACAATACTAATTACACTCAAATACTACCTAAACTAATATACAAAATCCAAAATATACATATGATATATTGTATATCATATGTATATTTAACACACCCCCGCAGTCATAACGGGCGGTCTTCGAACGTTGATACTGTCCCTAAAATCTTCAAAAAGGACCGAGGGAAGACCCTTTGTAAAGATGTGGGCAATTTGATACCTGGACGGGACATGGCATACGCGAACTTGACCACGAGCAACCTTTTCGCGAACAAAGTGAATGTCCATCTCGATATGCTTAGTGCGCTGGTGCTGAACCGGATTACCATAAAGGTAGATGGCACTAATATTATCACAATAAACTAAGGTCGCTTTCTGAATTAGACAATAAAGCTCTAACAGCAAATTACGTAACCAATATGATTCAGAGACCACATTAGTTACCCCTAGATACTCAGCCTCTGCACTGGAACGAGATAAAGTCGACTGACATTTCGTAGACCATGAGACCAAGTTATTACCCAGAAACATACAATAGCTAGACGTAGACCGTCTGGTGTCCGGACAGCCACCCAATAAACATATGTATACGAGACAAGTGTCGACGTGGATGAAGGATATAAATGCAAGGCATAGTCAAGCGTACCCTGAATATACCGAAGGATGCGTTTGAGCGCATTCATGTTCTCAACTCTGGTATCATATATAAACAAACACACATGATGTACGTCATACGTAATATCAAGTCTCGTGAATGTAAGATACTGAAGGGCCCCTGCAAGACTGTGATAGTGGGTCAGATCCTCGTATGGTACGCCGGCCGCGGCACTAAGCTTGGACTTAGTATCAACTGGAGTGGAAGTGGACTTATAGGATAACATCTCAGCCCTCTCAATGATCTCAGCTGCATACTTCCTTTGGGATAAGAACAACCCACCGGTGTGACGAGTGACACCAATCCTCAAAAAATAACTTAAGGGCCCCAAGTCTTTCATAGCAATCTCTAGTAGTGCTAGAAAACATTTGAATAAACCATGCGTAATTTGCCCCCAAGTAAAACAAACACGTGATAGCTTTCCTGTTAGTGAGAATAAAACTAGTAGAATATTTGAGTTAATACATTGTGATTTGTGGGGGCCAAATGGTACACGATCTTCGTGTCATGCAATTTACTTCTTGAAATTAGTTGATGATTCTTCAAGAGCAGTTTGGATATATTTATTGCGTAATAAGACTGAAGTTTATACAACTTTTTGCTCTTTTATTGCAATGGTTGAGCGTCAATTTGATACAACAATTAAAATTATGCAGAGACCGAATTTAAATCATGTTAGACTATTTCAATACAAATGAAATTCTCTTTCAAACATCATGTGTGGGTACCCCTCAACAAAATGGACGAGTGGAAATGAAACATCAACATATACTAAATGTGGGTCGAGCATTGATGTTTCAAGCTAATTTATCAATTACATTTTTGGGGGGAATGTGTGCTTACAGTTGTGTACTTAATTAACCAAACCCCCTCATTCTTACTTGACAATAAGACTCCATATGAAGTTCTTTTTGGAAAACCACCAACCTTTGCTGAACTAAATTTTTTTGGGTGTTTGTGCTTTGCTCACAATCAGAAGGCGAAAGGAAATAAATTCTCTCCGTGTAGTAGAAAATGTATTTTTGTCTGCTATCCGAATGGAAAAAGGGGTGGAAGTTGTATGATCTGGATAATAGGCATATATTTGTGTCACGTGAAGTTAAATTCCATAAGAATAAGTTCCTATTTGAACCCGAAAATAATAGTTCGTCATCGCATAAAGCTACGGAAAATGTAGGCGTAAACGTGGATTTTTTTGGGTGATTTGGAGTCGGTCGTAGATGAAGGGGTTATTGTCGGAACCATCGGGGGTAATGGCGATAAGACGATGGATGGGGCAGTGGGGGACGTTGCTGCCCAGCCAGGAGGGGGCGTTGACGAGGCAGTGGGGGACGTTACTGCCCAGACAGCAGGGGACGTTACTATCTAGCCCAGTCGGGTCCCCGTTATGCCTGCGGCCCAGCTCAGTGGCACCCCCAGCCCCTCACCTAACCAGTCCACGAGCAGGCCCATTAACTACCGAGGTAGAGAAGGAATTAGACCGAGGGTTGAGGGATAAATGCCCTTCGGTCTTGTTGCGTGATTTGTTGATCCCACTATACATAAAAAGAGTCTTTCCCAAGGTTCATCGGCTTCACATGGTTCTTCAGGTACTCCTTATCCTATAGCACACTTTGTGAATTTTGACAATTTTTCTTTGCAACACCGTATATTTCTTGCAGTTGTGATTGCAGGACTTGAGCCCCATAATTTTTATGATGCAATGAAAGATGTTGGTTGGAGAGAAGCTATGCAAAAAGAAATTAGTGCACTGAAAGATAATGGGATTTGGGTGATTGAAGAGTTACATCCCGGGAAAAAGGCACTCGAATGTAAATGAGTGTACAAAATCAAATATCATGTAGATGGGAAAATTGAGCGATTGAAAGCTCGACTCGTCATTTTTGGTAATCATTAGGTTGAGGAGATTGATTACAACGAAACCTTTGCTCCAATGGCTAAAATGGTGACGGTTCGTGCCTTTCTTGCGGTTGCGGCTGCTAAGAACTGGGAATTGCATCATATGGATGTGCATAATGCCTTTCTTCACGACGATTTAGATGAGGATGTTTACATGAAATTACAGCATGGCTTTACAGTTGACAAATCCGGCATGGTTTATTTCCTGAAGAAGTTCCTCTATGGTTTAAAATAGGCCCCGAGGTGTTAGTTTGCTAAGTTGGCATCTTCTTTAAAGAGGTACGGTTTCCAACAGTCTTACTCTGATTATTCGTTATTTACTCTGCGTCAAGGAACAATATAACTTAATGTACTCATATATGTGGACGACTAGATTATCTTTGGCAATGATCCTTCTGATGTAGTTGCATTTAAGAAATATTTGAGTATGTGCTTTTATATGTAGGATTTTGGTCTGTTAAAATATTTTCTGGGTATTGAAGTAGCCCGAAGCTCGGAGGGAATTTTTTTGTGCCAGCGAAAGTACACCCTCGACATCATAGCCGACACCAGACTTCTGGGTGCAAAGCCTGTCGGCTTTCCTATTGAGCAGAATCATACAATGGCCTTAGCTAATGGGGGCGTTACTTGCTGATCCGGAGCGCTATCGTTGGTTAGTTGGTCGTCTGATTTATCTTTCATTCACTCGTCCTGACTTAGCCTATGCAGTTCATATTCTGGCCAGTTTATGCAAGAGTCGCGTCAGGAACACTGGGATGTGGCTATCCAAGTTGTTCGATACTTTAAAGGAAGTCCGGGTCAAGATATTTTGCTACAGGCTGATAGTGATATGTTATTAACATGTTGGTGTGATTTTGATTGGGCGAGTTGTCCGTTGACTAGGCGCTCTATTACATGATGGCTGGTTTTCCTAGGTTGTTCTCCCATTTTCTGGAAAACCAAGAAGCAACACATTGTTTCCAAATCATCCGCGAAAGCCGAGTATCGCTCGATGGCGGCGATCACTTCGGAGTTGAAGTGGCTGAAAGCAATATTAGGCAGTCTCGGGGTGGATCATCCTCGTGCTATGACTTTATTTTGTGACATTAAGTCTGCATTACATATAGCCCAGAATTCTATTTTCCACGAACGAACGAAGCATATTGAAGTTGATTGTCACTATATCCATGATGCGATCCAGGAAGGTGTAATTACTACGAGTCATGTGTCTACGAACGAGCAGCTTGCCGACATTTTCACAAAAGCATTAGGCAAGCACCAATTTGTATATTTACTTTGCAAGTTGGACATTTGTGACTTGCACGCTCCAACTTGAGGGGGGTTTAGGATTCTCTTTGTATATCTCCTATTTTAGGTAGACTTATATTCCTATTGTAATTAGGTTGATTAGTTACCTAGTTTGTAGCAAAGTAGATATTCTTATACTACTATATATATTGTACATTATTGATAAATAAAATTAAGAAAAACCTATTTCTCAAGTCTTATCACTTTTCCTACCTGGATGATGAGGTAGGAAGAGTGAACAACTAATAGTTGATGAGTGTTTTGATAAATAGATGATGATAGTTCAGGTAGGAAACTAGCACATCTGATAGTTCAGATAGAAAACACAAAAAATATGATAGTTCAGGTGTATTTTTTATTAATAACTCTTTTTTTTAAAATTATATTCATATTCAAACACAACTCTAATTTTTAAATACTACTTTCTTTCTAATTTCATATTTTTATGTCGAAACGTCCACTATATATTTTCGATGACACCCCTAGTTTTTTAATACTACTTTGTTCTTGTCGGTGAATGAGGTAAACTCCAAGATTCCGGTACAATGGCCAGCCTGTTTGGTAGGATAAGATT
Organism: Anisodus acutangulus; assembly: GCA_029783415.1. Classification (NCBI taxonomy): domain Eukaryota; kingdom Viridiplantae; phylum Streptophyta; class Magnoliopsida; order Solanales; family Solanaceae; genus Anisodus; species Anisodus acutangulus. Next base: position 37,206,921 of record CM056508.1, read on the forward strand.
TGAAGCTTTGAGATACGTCCATTCACCTGATTTATAATAAAACAAAATCAGATCAAAGGGCCGTTTAATCCTTGATAAATCATAATATAGCCCACTTATTTATTCACATGTTTGATATGATCGTCAAGTTGTCATATTGCAAAGATGATCCTTTGTTTTATCTTTTCTAGATTTGGATACTGTCTGCTTTTTTATTTTCCTCTACCTAGCAGATCACGATTTTATTTTTAAAAGTTAATTTAATTAAATTTTAAAGTTAAGTTGAAATAGATAATTTAATATTTAAAATTAAAATTTAGATATTCAAAAACAATATGAAAAGTGATATAAATAGCAATTATTCTCATGTCAATATGATAAAAAAAATATTTAAAATATTAATTATAATTTATATAGTTTGTCTCTCGAAAAATAAAAAATATCATATAAATTGGGTCGGAGAGAGTACACGGTTAAGATTACGGCTTCCCACCCAAAGGAATTTTGATTTGTGCAAAAACAAAAAAAAATCGTTTGTGAAACGGATTGACTTGAAATATAGAAAATCGAAATAAATACCAAACGTGAATATGAACTTCCATAAATGATTCATTCAATGGACCTATACTGTTGAGTGCGGGACAGAGCTAAAGTACAGAGCTATAATCAAAAAATTAAACTATATATGTCAAAACTATTTTAAATAAATATTATTCTCTCAGTTCGCAAAAAAATTATCCTAGTTCGATTTGATACGAAATTTAGAAAATAAAGAAAGACTTTTAAAATGTGTGGCTGTAAATCATCTCATAAAATTAAATTATTTTTAAATATAGAAAGATGTTAATTTTTTTGAGACAAACTAATAAGGAAAATAAAACAATCTTTTGGGACAGAGGGATTAATTTCTTTGATTATATATTTACATTTTAAAATTTAATTTGAAAAACATTGAGAGGAAATTCTATTTCTGCCATTGATTTAGTGTAACTTCAAGCAAACCTATAATATTTGGTTTAAAACTAAAAATATTATGGCTTAATAGTCTAATTGACATTTCTACATACGTAATCGATTTTAACATTTTCACTTGTTCGATTTTGACATATTAGCTCCGACTTCATGAGATTTCTTCTGAACATCTGAATAAATTCATCGTTTCAATAATTTATTTATTAAACACATTATAATTAAATTTTAAATTCGCCTTTGATCGCATTTATTTTTCAGCAATATAAATCTGATCTCTCTCCTTTGAGTAGGACAAGAAGGGGAATAAGAACAAGAATTTTTTTTGATGATCAGTATTAAAGGTGACAAAATTAGTCCATGAAAACATAGCTCGCTCGACCCGTTCAAATTTGGACGGGTTATTGACCTACCCATCTATTAGCTCAGCCTATTTCAACACATTTCATTTCTATGTAGTCCAAATTGACTCATGAGAAATCTTGTGAAAATATCTTTTAAAAAATATTTTTTATTTGATATGTTATATAGCTATATAATTTTATAAGGTACTAAAATATTATAAAAGAACAAATAAAGCAATTAAAAGTTAGTAAGAATTGAACGAAATAGTTATGAGCGCATTTTAGCCTGTTTCGGCCCAACTCATTTCAGTCCAAATAACTTTAGGCAGTTTAATAATATGTCTATTTATTAACTCAATTCATTTTAATGAGCCAAAATTCAATTTAATTTGTCAATTTGACACCTCTAATCAGATTACAAATCTATAGTATGCAGAAGAAATTAATAATGAATGCAGTGTCAGATATGAATAGCGGTGATAGATAAATGTACTGGATTAAGTACCTATCAACCTTCACATGTACAACTAATAGTATCTTTAACAGTGCATAATGCAAGGTCACTCCAAAATCTAGCGTACGCTACAATAAATTTGATTATTAATGACAAATTATTTTGTTACTTAAAAATCATATTTTGATACAAAAAACCTTTCGTGACGGAAAAAAAATCGTCAATCCTCCGTCTCTAAATGCGGGTATCTAAATGTATACAAAAACAATTTAATATTTCATCGCCAAATAAAATTGCATTAGCTATGGAATTCTTTTTTGTCCCCAAATGCATAGTATTTATGACAAACTCATTCGTCAAAAAATGTATAAAAATTATAGTTGATAATGTGTTTTTGTCACTAAAAGGCTTATTAATATCGACAAAATTACTTCGTCGCTAATTTTTTGGTTTAGTTAGTGACGACATCAATTGTCACTAAAGTTATATATATTTCGTAGTTGAACAAAAGTAATTTCGTCACTAAAGACAATCTTTTATATACGAAAAGATATTTTGTTCTCAAATGTATAAATTTGTGACAACTTTTGCCTATACAAAATGACGTATAATTTTATAGCTGAAACCTATAATGTCGTCACCAAAATTATTGTTTTTATCGAAAGAAATAAAATTGTCACTATACATTGCTTAATTAGTGACAATAACAATTGTGATAGAATACATATTTTATTCGTAGTTAAAGAATGAAGTATATTATTGATACTATATTTTGTCACAAATGTAATCAATTTAACAAAATAATTTCTAGGACAAAATGTTGATTATCTTGAAAAATATAGTGTAATTTAATCATTACGTATTCTCCTATCTTGTAAGCTCTTTCAATCTTGTGAGCTCCTTTACTTCTTCTTTTTTTATATCCAACTTCTCGGCTTACGCCAGCGGCCAGACTATTTCTAAAGATAATAGTCCCGGTCCTTTAGCACTACTATCAGTAAATCACGAGATGTGCTTAAATAACCAAGAATTTTTGTGAGCTCCTTTACTTGTTTGAAGCCAAAGAAAGTTTTGAGCTTCCAACTCTATTGATAGCTTTGTTGATGTTGTTGACTTAACAGACCTACCCTTTACCAACTGTGCCTGCATAATCACCAAATCTTTTGTCAATAAAAGTGTACTGGAAAATCCAATTCCCATACTCGAATGAAAATACTTCACCCCAAAAATATGTTGGGATATGTAAAGCAGTACGAGAAGTAAATAAATATTACAAGTGTTCGAAAGGATTAACAAGTAGGCCAATGTTCAGTACTCCCACAAGCTTGTTGAGTCTTGAATCTTGATAACCTGAAATCAAGAAACACTAAATCTGGATTGTTACAACTGTGTGCTGAGTCGAGTGATTGCACTCTGTCTTTAAGACAAGATTGCCCGTATATATATTTTTACGTTAACGGGCAATAGTCTCCCAATATAAAACAACTTTAATCAACACTATCAAATAGATTGATTCTGATGAAGAAAACAAATACGAATCGACTTGTTGAAGAAATAAAAAAGAAAGGAAGAATTTCTATTTTTCGTCCAAACGTTACTGCTCACGTTTTGGACTGTGTTTTTCTCTTCTGTTTGTCTCTGTGTATATATATTTCTGTCTCATTTTTCTGTATATGTGTGTAGCACAATTGAGCCAAAAGGCATCGATATATAGCATAAGGGGGGCTGCTCAACTGCCCAAGACAAGGCTGTTAATGGCCCATTGAAGGAGGGAGTAAACAACCAATTAATGGTTGTTTATGCCATTGAATGAGGGAGTAATTCAACCAAGTAATAGAGGGAGTTAATCAACCAAATAATGGCTGGATAATACACAATAACGCCTCAAAAATCAACTCCAACAGTAGACAGAAACTTTCTGCCTTCCGTTGTTCCCAAATTCAACATTTCATAAACTTCATGGACCAAACTGTAAATATTAAATATTTTGGGGTCCAAAGAGATAATACCAGAAGAAGCCCGAGCCCGAGCCCAGGCGGGACTGGCGCGCGGCGGCGGCGCGCGTGTGGGCTTAGCCTTAAACCCAAACACATCTAGGTCCTCCCTCCTTTAAACACGTGTGATACCCCTTGGGGTCCCAAACCCTTAGCCAATTTAGAGACTTATAAAGAGAGCAATTCTTCATTTTTCCACCGATGTGGTAGATTTGTCCCACACCATATTTACATGCCTCAAACACCTTACTTCGTGGACCAATATCTCTTTCATTTCTCAACGAAATTTGACGATTCTTGGCCCTACGGTCATCTTCTCACTTAGTAGATTATGCACGTGTGAAGAGACAAAGCCTCCAACATGCAGGTAGCACTTTAATGTCTATCGCGGGAACAACTTTGGATTCATGTTTCCCTACAGAAATCATCATCCGAGGTGCTCTTGCTTCCACCGAAGCGCTCAACTGAACCTTTTTACAGCTTAGTTTTCCCATTGAACCAAATTCTTGGGATCTCCAATCAGTATGGTTGGGTTACCACCGCAAAGGTTCGTATTGTTTGAGTTTTAAGCTCATTCCCCTAGATAGGCAGAACACTTGATCTCCGGGTAGTCCCTTAGTTAAAGGGTCTGTAACATCCTTTGATTAGTAATCAAGGAAGTGACACCCGTGATGATCAACTGCCATGCGGTCTTATGTCTCTAACAAATCCTGACAGATATGTCCATACACCATCATCTGTGTCCTTCCTGAAGCCGACCGGCTAGCCACAGTGTATAACTGCTGAAAGCACGGATTTCTCCCAATAAGGGACGTCCTCTAAGGAGTCGTGAAGTTACTCAACTTCTTTCATGCTTTGTATAAAGCGATAACCTCTGATTCCATCATGAATCGGCCGATGTAAGTTTGCTTAGAGGTTTCTCCAAGACCCACCATACACATTTACTTGTTGTTTTGGTGTTCTTCATATCTGATGTCCAGTTTGCATCACTGTGTTCTCCAAGAACCGCTGGACATCCAGAATACCATGATCCGTAGATAAGCGAATATTTCAGATATCGTCATATCCGACTTAACGCCTTCTACCGATCATTTTTAGAATCATCAGTGAACCTTAGTTCAACTGATCTACTTTGTAGGCCGATACCAGGTCGGTTGTAGTGTGTAACATACATTGAACTACCTGTGACATGCGCATATCGCTCCTTGTATATGGGTGCACCATGATTTCAATCAGTTATATGATTCATATCCATTGGTGGCTTCAACGAGACTGTCAACTATCTCACAACTGAGTTTGAAGTTAGACCAGTCCGTTAGATGTCTTAGAAATCTAATTCCTAAGATGTCATCTGTGATACCCATATCTTTTATTTTAATATAACTTCCACTCTCAGACTGTTGGTTTTCCAACTGTTGACTTTCTAACTTCATAGTCAATATTTCTGTGGTCAGATTCATTATTTCTGTTTTATCTGAAACTTCCAAGACCAAAATGTAAACATTTCAGGGACCAAAATGAAAGTTCAGGAAGAAGCCCAACAGTCCAGCAAACCAACTCTGATTCTCCCTTTCCAACGCTCCGGTTAGGAAAGTTGTTTCAACATCCATGCCACGCAAGACTGCAATGGCCCTGGATGTTAAGTTATTCACAGGTAAGCACAAGTACAAGTAGCCGAGGCCTTATACTCGTCAGCAGATCCATCTACTTGGTACTCACTTTTGAGTATCCACTTTCACAACCCAAATGTTCTTTTCCAGGAGGAAACTCAATCATTACACAAGTATGGTTCTATCTGATGGAATCTATTTCTCTCTTTGTAGCTTCTTTCCAAAGCAACGCTTTTGGAGATGACAATTCTTTGTTAATTGTCCATGGTTTGTTCTCAACCATACAAGCTAGAAGGCTTGGAACAAGTCTTTGTCCCATCTTTGCTCCGTCTCGGTTCAACATCTAGAATCCCTGAGTTCTGTAGATCTGGAATATTAAGTTTGGATAGACAACAACTTCCGAGTCCTGTAGATACAAAACGTCTAGTTCCGGACAGTCAAGCCCTCGCGGGTTCTTGTTAACCTCGAGCAATTACTCCTTTTTCCTTTTCAAGGAAAGTTATCTTCAAAGAATTCAGTATTCTTTGACGCCAAGAGGCGATAAGCGCTACTGTTATTTGCAGATCCGGTGGATATGCAATTTACAGTCTTAGGTCCAACTTGACATGTTTCGGTATTCCAACCTCTACCAAGCCACCCCACATCACATCATTTGTATGTGAGATCCTTTCCATGTTTCACACGGAGGGTTATCCTTATCCTTATGCGCATTTCTGAATCGCATTAGCGGTAAGGATCGCCTTGCCCCATATAATTTGGGTGTAAGGCTTTGCGCTTGTATAACACCGTTAGATTGAAGTGAGTAATGAGCAGTCGTTTAATGAATGATGCTTCACATTCTCCCCCTCTATCACTACGAATTCTTCAATCCGTAGGCTTAGTTGATTTTCAACTTCTGCTTTGTAGCGCTTATCCGCTTCAACAACTTCATCTTTGCTTTTCAACAAACAAAGAATATAATACGTTGTACCATCATCAATGAAGGTCACAACGTACTTGTCTCCCCCCTTTATTTTGTATAAACTTCAAATCACCCAAGTAGGTGTGACTAAGTTCTAGAGGAGCGATGCTTCTTTCGCTATTCCTTTGACGGAATTTGGAAAGGTGATTTTGCCTCTTCGCCTACCTCACATTTATTTTGAGGGTTTATGTCGACAGAAGGCAACAATCTCAACTTCGTTAGTTTTTGAATGACTTCCTATTTAACGTGTCTTAATCTATAATGACATAGATGCACGGATTACAAATATATCACTCATTTGGCTGCAACCATACTGTACCATTCTTAGTTATTACAGATATGTTGGACTAGTCTCAAACCGGCTTGACTAACAACGTCCCTTAACCAAGTTTTGGGACATGTATCACCTCATTTTGGAGTGATCCCATCCCTTGAAGTCCTATTGAGGACAACCTCTCCAACCCCTTCTACTTTAGAGGTGGCATTGCTTCACACGAACAACCTCTTGCCCGTGGTTAGGGCGTAACCGGATCATATGTGATATGGATACTCTGGCCCACTCCAGTTGCTTTGGCAGACTGAGTGTCCAATTTCTTTTCTGTCTTTCTTTAGGCCTTCAGATCATTTAAGTGAGAATGGTGATTGAAAGCACTCATTGGTAGTTTAATACTGCCTTGTAACCATCCAAAGATTGAACTTGCTTCACATTTCTCAACAAGTCCGTTAAGAGTCCCACATCGAAAATGAAACGGAACATGAACTCCTTATATGGACTTGGACAATCCGCACCCTACATGCTAGCTTTTGGGGTTGAGTTAGGCCCAAGATTCATTCTTTACATGGTATCAGAGTCAGACTCATTCCAATTCTTTGTTCGTCGATATTGGGCCCCCAAATTATATTATACACGCTCCAGTTAAGAAGGTCTGAACATGCGGGGAGTGTTAAGAGTCCCACATCTGAAATGGAACAGGAACATGGACTCCTTATATGGACTTAGACAATCCTCACTCTACAAGCTAGCTTCTGGGGTTGAGTTAGGCCCAAATACATTCTTTATAAAGTCAAAATCATTAACAGTAAACTCCGCCTCCTCAATACCTTTGATATTAAGAACTTCAGCATTTGTTACCAGAGGCAAGATGTATTTATCAGATGAGAGAGCAACATAAGGAAATCAAGGAAACAAGTAACACTACTAAACTACCACTTCGACATGTTGCATATTTCTTTGTGATCAGTGACATGTACTAGAATCTAAAGATTATAGCTGATATAACATACAAGTTGAGGAACAAAGAAGAAAAAACAATATATACAAATCTAGCTTGTAGCATGCTTTAAGGGGTCGTTAACAAATTAAACCGGGATCATAATGTGGTGATTATAATACAAGGATAGTGAAAAAGTTCATGTAATTGTACGCTTGTTTCAAACCATCAAATACGTCCGTACCTCTTTCTCTCATTTTTCATCAGTTTGTCAACAAAGGTGAGAACCTTTGTCAACAAAGGTGAGAACCGATAATGCAACACCACTAGTTACCAAAATTCATTTAATTAAATATTAACTAGAGTACAAAATTATTAAAGGCTTCTCCATAGTACGTGGAAATCAAAATCCTCTTAATTGTCATAATTAATAAAATAAAAAATCAATTCCTAGACCGTCAGACCATCAACACCAAGAAAAATTTTAAAAATCAGAACCAGACCTCATTAGTGATTAAACTAGTTGGACAAAGATTTTATAAATAAGCAATTATATGTTCCAATAGAAACTGAAACAAATTCAAATTAATTTATGTCTCAATCCACTTTTAGTACTAAACTTATTAACTAAGATTGTTTTCAATAAATATAAATTAGTTATTTGCGGAACATATGATAGCTAATTTATTTTTTGAAGTGGAATTATAGATGCTTGACAGATCGTTTAGGAAAAGTTAAACAATTTAGTAACAGCAGAATTATTAACTAATTGTCAATAAATTAATTTTCTCCAAACGATACTCTCATCAACAGATCACATATGAATTCATAGGCTACTTGCACTAAGGTAGGATACAGGCTTAGCTTTATAGAAGAAAAATTAGTTTTTGTTTAGCATATAGATTCTAGGTTGCCAAGCAACGGAGAGGAAAGGGAAGCAAAACCTTGCTTTGCATAATAGACAATATGCAAATCAAATGAGGTTTCAGAGAAAAAAAGATCTCAATCACTTATTTTTCATCTTTGCAAGTTCTATTGTCATACAGTCCAGATGAAAAGTAATGATCTTGAAAACAACGGAATTCACACAAGAATTGAAAATAAACATAAATCAATACATAGATCGAATAGCATATCAAATTCGGATACGAAAGTAAACAAAGAACAAATATATGTGAGTCAAGAGAAAATCGTGATTGAGAAAAAAAAAAAAAGGGGAGGGAATTTTAGCCGCCTAGTAATTTTTAGTCTAATTTTCTAATTACCCTCCTAATGTCCGTATTAAAACCTAGGAATATGGTGGACACTATTGTCTTTTACAACGTCTTTCTTTTCTAATTTTTTTCTTTTAATTCATTTTTACTATTTAAAAAAAGGAAATTTGAAAATAGAACCAACTACTAATAAAACATACTACTACTACTACTACTACTATTACTTAAACTTAATCGATAAATATACTCTAAAAATATAGAAAAATGAAAACAAAATATCCAAATAAATAATAAAGTAAAATATAGAAGAAACTAACAAAAATCCATCAAAGTAACTCTTTAAATGCAAAATATCATTGATTAGATAAAATTTAAAAATTATTAATTATTTTGCAAAAAAATTCTTATTAGGTCAATCAGGTGTTTAATTCATAAAATACTCTTTGTCATAAATAATATATTAATGTATCAAAAGTTTTTATCACAATATGTAGACCTATTATTAGAAATCTTAGATTATATTTCTATAAGATGATTAATCATTATATTACCAAAAGAAAAAAAAAGATAAATGTTATAGAAGGGTAATTTTACAAAGAGTCTATTGTTATAAAGATGGATGTTGTTATAGGTAAAAAAATTGTTATAAAGAGGTAAAATATAACATAAAAATTCAATTTTGAGAAAAACTTAAACGTTATAGAAATGTGATGTTATATGAAGATGTCGTTATAGATAGGTCTGACTAGAATAATGATTAGAATATTTAAAAGTAAATAATTGAAAAAATAATATAGAGAGATTCTTATTGATTCTCCTAAATCAGATGGTGAATATTGTTAAAGAACACAAATAAACAGTCATATTTTCAGGGAATCATAGTAAAATTATGAGTAATCAGGTGAAAAATTAGATAGTTCGATCATGAGAAGTGGGGACCTTTATAGGCTATTATTATTAATTATATACCGTGTTCTAAGCCCCTTTCAACTATTACATGACTAAGATAGTGAAAGTTAATAGAATTAAATAGACTGGGTGGGATCTTGGAACCTGATCGTTACCTCAGTTATCCTATGTTCCTTTCCGGATAGAACATTTCACATCTCTGTTGTTCAGTGTTAGTGAGGCACATCCGATTAGTGACTCTCAGGGGATTTAACTAATTGATGGCTTAATGGCATTGACCAATTCAACAATTGATTGTGGTCCTCGCTTCGCTTGCCACATGTTCAATCAACCAATCTTGCTTCCGGTTTATTTCTACCAATAAGGTATATTGTTTTCTTAAATATACAATTCTTAATATAATAATAAAAAAACATTCATGTCAATGTATTTTGTAATTTTCTTTTCGTTTGAAAGTAAGACAATCTAAAAATAATAAAACATAAATATTTTGGTCGGATATAAGTCGGGGCATAGGCAGACATGTAGTTGGTGGTCGTTTTGTGTGGGTCAATTGTATTTCAGCACGGTACCTATTTTCGACGGTTCAAAGACCATATGCATGCGTACGCACCAGTACAATTTTAACCACTATAGTGCCTAATTTTAATTATTTGAAATTCTAATTAGCAGAATTTCTTTCATTAATGCTTTCATTTTTTTGGTATATTTCAAATTTTATGTTGGTGTTAAGGTTAATAAAAAGTTCACAAAATATTTCACACATTTGCAAAGTTTTAGCTTGCAAGTTGGCGTTATTTTGTATAGTTGCACTACGTGGAATCACTACTAAAAATAGGTATATAAAGTAAATAGACCAACTTTGTCGGTACAGTTTAACGACCACAAAATCGACAGACACGCTCGGAAAATGCAAATCATTTTTTTAAAAACTTTTGTGAAGTAACCGTAAGATTTTTAGCATCAAAAATCGGAAAACTATTTTCTACCGTTTCTATCGATAAAAAGAGTATAAAAAGCCTTAGACCAACAAACACTAGCGATCTAGTGTTAGAATAATACCACTCCACGGTACAGACCTCGATTACATTCCTGAATGGTGCATTTTATAATTTAATAATTTAAGAAAATTGATAAATTTCGTTGTTTTTAAAAAACTGACCAAATTTATCTGATTTTAAGTTATTTCCCCCGCCAATTAACCGACGGACTCGATCGATTTCTTTTAAAGCACTAGAAATTTTAATCACTTGTAATCATAGGCAAAGAAAATTTTATATTTAGCTATAATTTTTTCATTGCAAATAATCCAATTGTTTCAGCTACAAATTTTAAGTCGTCGATATTTAAACATTGCATATTTAGTGACAAATGTTGTCAGTAAATAGTGGGTTTATTAGAGACAATTAAATGAGTGTCACTAATTGTTTATACTATTAGTGATAAAAACTAATGTCACTATTAAATATAAAATTTGTGGCTGAAATGTACAACATTTAACTACAAACTCTAATTCATCACTATTGTAACACCATATTTTTTGTGACGAAATTTTTTCGTATTCAAAATTTAATTAATTTTAAGACAAATACTGATTTGTCACAAATTGGATACATCATTAGTGACAAAACAACATGTCATCAAAAACTTAAAATTCGTGGTTAATGTTACTCAATAATTGGCGTCAATTTTTTTTTTTTGGAAACTTTCGAGGACAAAACGTTTGCTACGAAATTTTGTGGTTCGTCACTAAAAGTATATGGCCCATATATTTAAATACAAAATATTACTTTTATCATAAAAAGTGAATAATTAATGACGAATTTCGTGTTGTAGCTAAAAATTTCATAGCTAAATATCACATTTATTGTAGTGGTAGACAATCATAAAGGTCTCTTCAAACTGAGAATTCATGGATACAAAAGGAGGTAGTAATTAGTAGTAAAAGTATAATTGTAGCTGAAAAGTAAATGAACAAAAAGAAAATACTTTCAGGTTGAGGTGTCAATATCTTGGGAGACATTTGGTCATGAAAATTATAACAATAATAACATATATAGTATAATTTCATAAATGAAATCTAGGCATGAAAGAATGTACAGAGATTTTACCTCTACTTTTGGGAGGTAGATAGATTTTTTTTCCGGTAGATCATCGGCTGAAAAAAAAAAGAAATTCAAAGCAGTTTGAAAAAAAAACTGAAGTGAAGAAGTCATGGCAAAATACTATAGAAAGCATGACAAAACAATCTAAAAAAGAAACAATAACTACAACAAAATAATAAGATAATCGAAGTACGCGATGTTTGGTCATGAAAAATTATTTACGTTATTTCGAACAATTTTTCACTTTATTTCAAAATCAGTGTTCAGTTATAAAATTTTCAAATTCAACTTGGAGTTGGATTTCAAATTTGAAAAAGTGCTCCAAACCTATTTCCAGCTCCATCTTTATAAATTCCAAATAAAGTGTTCTATTCTCTTCTTTGCAAAAAGTATAACCAAATAGAACTCTATCTTCAATTCTAACTTCATGTGTTCCAAATAAAATGAAAAATATTATGAATCTATGGCAAATGTCTACTTGCTTTTTAAGAAGATTCAAGTTTATTGCAGCAAAATCTTTATTGATTTAGCAGTAATCATCTTGAATTGTCTTCTAATTATAATAGTCCGACAACGTCATATGACTCTAATAAATTTTGAACAAATTGTTGAGTTCAATCTCCCACCAAAAGACTAAGAACTCTTTTTTTCATAACACTGACCTCGCTTTTTTATGCACTTTACGATATTTGTCACACCCCATTACAAAGTAGAAATAACTTACTCCTATTTATAAGTATTAAAATTATTACTTCAAAAACAAATTAAAAGACAGTTCGGTAATAAGTTATGAAAGTATAGGAGAATATGAGCTGATGGTTACAACTTAAGAAATAATAATCACTTTATAGATCATGACAGATTATGAAATAGTGGTTTAACAGCAATTATGACCACTTATTTCACTTAATAGCCATGATCAATAATATAATGGGAAACCTTATATAATCTAATATTATTGTTTATTAAAATGTAATTCAACAGAAGGCAATTCCCCTGGGCATTGACCCTAGATTGAAAGGCATGAAGGTCAATGGTAAGGATAAAAGGTTAGTCGAGTATGTGGGAGAGGTAAGTAGCCTCCTCTACGCTTCTCTTTATTAATAGTATTATTTAGAATTTGCGGGGTTTCTTTTCTTCTGTGTTTATTACTATTTCTTGTTTCATTAATCTGCTATGTATTATATTATTTTGCCGTCTTATTTTCTTGCAATCCTGCTTCGAAGCTTCTTTTATTTCAATCGAGGATTTATCGGAAATAACTTATCTACCCCACAAAAGTAGGGGCAAGATCTTGCCCTACTTTGATTTCTCATATTACTCGCTACTTCATTTGATTATGAATCAGGTCACATCTTTGAATACGGCAATTTAACGAACACTGAGGGTGGTTTGTTTAGACAATGTACAAGTAGGGGTGTTCACAGTTTGGTTATAGACAGATCCGAATTGAAAATCAAACCAAATCAATTAAATAAGTTGTGTCGGGTCTGTCGCTCAGTTGAAAACTATGAAACAAGTCTGCGGTAGTTCAAAACTGGAGTTGGTACAATATCGCGAAATGGCCGCCCTTGCTCAATTTGGCTCAGACAAACAAATATTTGTTTGGTGTTGATTTGATTTGGTTTTAAATTTTTAAAAATCGATAACATTTTATTTGATCTGGTTTTATTGAAACAAAAGCGAAGGAAAAAACGAACCAAACCAATAAATTTTATATACAAATTTTTATAATTATACATATAGAATATATTAATTTCAAATAATTTGTATACTTCTTCGTCAAAATTTTATTTATCTCTAATAGGCTAATGAACTTACACCTTAATTAAACTCATTTCTTAAAAGAAAATCATGAATCCAAACCTATTTATTCAAAGAAACAACTACGAAATTTACCTAAAATTCTTTTATATTTCTTATAAACTTTATTCACTTGATTGAAACATATAAATCTTAAGAAATTTTCTCTATAATTTAAAAAATTGTAGCCACCACAATAGAAGAGTAATAACGAATTATAAGTTGAAAATGATGAAAATTTATTTCCTAATTGTATGGGGGGAAATAAAAGAGAAAAATAACATTAAGTTTCTTAAAAAATCGAAAATCCAAATCAAATCGAATCAATCGGCTATAACCAAACCGATGGTTATGTATTGTATTTGATTTGATTTGATTTGATTTGGTTCTAATAATTTAAAAATCAATTAATTTAATTTAATTTTAATTTTTACTAAAAATCGACCCAAACCTAACCATGAACATCCTACCACTATTAAAAATGGACCTTATCCAAATTTAGTTTCTTAACGAGATTCCTTTGTCTAAGTTTTTTTCAAACATAGAGAACGATTAGGTTAGTTAAATTGTCAAAATCAAATTTGTTTGGGACTTTTATTTTGAAACTCAATCGAAACTTAAATGAGCAAAATCTGTTTTGACTTTTTTGAGAGAAAAGCAAATAGTAAGGTAAAAAATATGAATGAAAATTTAGCTTTTGAAATTCTATTAATCCTAAGCTTTTAAATAGTCAAATACGTACACAAAGTAGTTGATTGCTTCTACAATTTAAGTATTAGACTCTATTAAAATTAAAAATTAAAAATTAAATATGAAAATCCTTCTCCAATTACATAACTAATTATTTTAGAAAATTATAACAATAATAGATGCAATATTCAACAAAATTGGAAGTATATGGTTCATCTGTTTCCAAGGATTTTTTTATGCGTTACACAAACAAATACTTCCAAAGCCAGTAGAGAATGCAAATTCGAACACAAACTTTATAAAAGAAACAAAATTTACATACCCAAAGTAGAAACTAGAAAGTAATACTTGAAAGAAGAAAAAAGGTGGTTTGTTTTTGGATTTTGGGTGGGTGGAATTTTGGCATATATATATATATATATGAAAGAGTCAAAGATTGAGATAATATATGGGTCCCACTAAATGGAATAGCCGACAAGAAGGTGAAGATGACACAGTGAAAAAAGTGGGTCCTACATTTGAAGATTACTTTACGTTGGCAATGTTTTTGTATTTTAATGAATTGAAGCACTGTGGTTCAGCGCATGATTTACGTGTGTCCAAGGTTTTGCCACATGTTGAATCACTCTTCTTCAATTGACTATACTACCCCTACTTTTTTATTTTATGTCGATCAGCAACAATTTCTTGGAATATATACATACTCCCCTCCATTCCATAATACCTATCACCTTACCCAAATTTATTTAGATGCTCAAGTCGAATTTGGAGCATTCCAAAAATTTAGAGATTCAACTACAAAAAGATATATAGTTTTTTTCGATTTGGGTCGAAGAAACAATGTCACTCAATCATTATCCAACTGATTACAATCTTTTTCTGTCCGTAAAAATTTCATCAGAGCGCCTTCTACTTCTAATAGACCATGCTTGAACCTCTCATCTTTTCTAGAGAAGCAAAACTCGAACGGAAATAATAAGTGTTACCTTAGAAAATCAAGATATAAATTGACTATTTTTTTTTAATTTTAGCCTTAGATAAAAATTGACAAATTAAAATAACTTTTAAATGATGATTGAAAAAGTCACATATTCACCCGTCTCAATTTGTATGATGCAGAGTTTGATTGGACATGCAATTTAAGAAATAAAGGAAAATTTTAAATTTTGTGATCTAAAATAAGCCAAAGATATTTTTGTGGTTATAGATCATCTCGTTAAGCAAAAAAAGTAAAGTTTAAAGTTAAATTGTTCTCAAATAGAAAAATGTGTCATTCGTTTTTGGATTGATTAAAAAGAAAAGGATGTCATATAAATTGGGAGAGTGAGAGTAGTAACTTGATAGTGTTGGATTTCCAATATCAATAATTTACTATTTATGCATGCTCTATTCAAGAGAAAAAAATAATTTATTCTAATTATAGAAATATAATTTAATAAGTTTTATATTATATTATTAATTTTTTAATATGCATATTTTTTATTAAGATGATAGTTATTATGCTACCGAGGGGAGTATTTCTTCAGAAAATATGACACACCGATAGTAAAAAAGGACAATACATACTTTGCCGTTAAAATGGAAAATTACTTACACTTTTAAATTTCGAGGGCGTAGCTTCTCCTTATTTTATTGAAAGTTAAACCATAATCGCCTAAATGATCACGTGGCAAAGAAAGAAAGAAATACTTATTCTATCAACAACAACAAAATCGTGTGCTAGCAATTTTTCTGTCTTATAACCGTAAAATAGTCAAAAGTAGTAAAGTAATTAAAAAACAATTATTATTTAATATGAGATAAAACAACAATAATATCATACACAGTGAAATCTCATAATGTGAGGTCTAGGAAGGGTAAAGTGTATGCAGACCTTACCTCTACCTTGGTAGGTAGAACGGATGTTTTCGGGAGACCCTCGGCCCAATACAAAGCATAATCACACGCAAAGCAAAACAATAGAAATAGTCAGACTCAAACAAAAAATTAAAGCAGTATGAACATGCTAATGACAAAATCGAATACGTCATGGTAGCACATTCTGACAAAAGGAAACAATAGCTAACGCAGATAAAAAAGATAAGCAAAGTACACTAAAGAACACATAGCAACAGAATCAAACTACATGGGACTACAAAGCAATACTGCTCATATGAGTGTGATAGGCTAATCAGGCCTACGGTAATAGCACTGCAACTATCATTTTGTAAGCGTAAGTACGACTACGATCGGCTACCTACTGTTGACACCCATTTTTGTCCCATCTTTTCTGATTTTATTTACAATTTTAAATATTTTTGACACCTTAAAACAATTTTAATATATATATATATATATATATATATATATATATATATATATATTATTCTCAATATCATTATTATTATTATTATTTGCATTTTTTACTGTCATTTATATTTTTAATATCATAATCATAATTTTATCATAATATTATAAGTTATTTTATTTTCCGCAAAATGACATCGCATTTCTATTTTTTTTATCAAGCATTAAGCATTTCACAAATATTATGTTTATTATTATAACATATTTATATCTTATTTTAAAAAATAATTCGCATTCTTCAAAGCATTTTTAATATTAACATTTTTTTTTATATATTTTAAACCCATAACTCATTTTATTCCCCAACAAAAAAAATATTTTCTACCCAAAACAAACACCCATTTTAAAAGGGGCAGCCCATTTGGCCACCCCCATTTTCGGCCCATCCGAACCGGCCCACCCGAAAGCCCATCGCCCCAAACCCAACCCTTTATTCCCCCCTATACCAAACCCAACCCTTTATTCCCTAAACCCTAATACTCTTCACCCCATCGCTGCACCTCACCCATGCCCCGACCCCACACGTCGCCGGTCACCTCACCCCTGCCGCCACCAACCCCCTTCTGCCCCTGACACCACCAACCCGTCAACCCCCATACCCTATCCCCCAAAATCCGCAACCCATGCCCCTTCTAATCCGCGATTTTGCCCATTTGTTTTTTAAATTCAAACTCGTTTTAAAGGGGGTATGTGTTAGACATTGAGGGGTCCGAATCCACCTATAAAACCCCCCTTTTTGTTCTTCAAGAAAAGGGATTGGGACCTAAAAGAAAGAAAAAATATATGTTGTGTTCTTGATTTTTAGCATTCGTCTTCCTTGTTATTCAAGGAATAAGTCCAAAATCGAAAGGAAAAGGGGTGAGTTTCATTCTTGAACTTTGGTTTTAGATACTTCTATTGGGTCCCGTAAATCCATCCAAAAAATCTGCTTTTTATGTTTTGTTCTTCACTATTTTTGGGTCTCCGATTTGAGTCACTGTTCGGGTCGGGTCGACTCGGTTTGGGGGTAAGAACCAGATTTATGTGTTTTATATCATGTTGGTTATCTGAAATTGGTGAAAATTTTAATTCGGGTCGGGTCATCGATTCGAGTCGGGTCCACCTGGTTCAAGTAAAGTTTTTTCAGATTTTGTGTTTAGTACCTTGTTGTTGGTTATCTGAAAATCCAAAAATTGATTTCGGTCACCACTGTTTCGGGTTGCATTTTTCGGGTCGGGTCGACCCGAAATCCGGGTCTATTTTTCAGAATTGGGTCGATTACCTAATTTTCTCTACTGTTTTTGTCGAAATTCGGGTCGGATAAAATTTTAGGACTAGGGTCGAATTTTCAGGAGCATTTCAAGTTTTGTTTCAGTTCTAAAATTTCAGAATTCGGGTCGGACATTTTTAATTGCGAACTGTTGGTTTATTTTGGCATTTAAACATCCGTACACGGATATCTTACTGTTTTACTTATTCGAACAAATACTACATTTAGGCCAATGAAATTGAATTTGAGGTCGCGCCCCTTCGAAAATTGCCTCTCGGTTTCAATTTGCTATTTTTTGGTATTTAAACATCCGTACACGGATATCTTACTATTTTACTAATATGAACAAATACTACACTTAGGCCAATGCAATTGAATTTGAGGTCGCGCCCCTTCGAAAATTGCCTCTCGATTTCAGTTTGCTGTTTTTGGTATATTTTGCTGATTTGAACATGATACTACATTGGCCGATGAAACTTCCGTCGAATTTGAGGCCTCCACAGTTGGAAAGACGGGAATAAACTTCCGGTCAAGTATGAAACTTAAATCTTTTTTTTTTCATTCCAGAGACCAACATGTTCGGTAGGAAGGCAACTAAAATGACCAACGAGTCATATGTTCGCTACCACGACGTGATTGGAATGATCTTTTCAAAATTTAAGTCTGAGCCCTCCGTAATAAAAACATTTACTGTTTTGGATACAGATCCGAAGTTTATTTATATTCAACTGTTTTCTAACTGTTTGTTCTTGACAGCTTGCAAGGGACTCAGTTAAAGAAGACAAAATACCCCTCGGAGATTACTTATTTTGTTGTTGTTTTTACCTTTTTAATTTAATTTAATTTTATTCTGTATGGTAATATTATTTATTGTACTTATGTAATTATTTAAAATGTTTAGAATAGGTAGGCTTAGAATTAATTAATAGGGTAGTCTAAAACTGGAAACCCGTAGCTAGTTTATTTATCTTAGGGCTCGGTTAGTGCAGAAATTAGAAATCCTCCGCTAGTTTATTTATTTTTAGGCTCGTCTTGCATATTCAAAATTTTCAAAACAACTTTGATTATCTTTCATTCACTTTATTAATCATACCAGTAATTTTGTCTTTTTTCGATTGGCAACTCAAAATGATTTAAAAAAAAAGAATTACTTCTTATGCACTATAAATAATTTGCTTTTCGATCAATTGTAAAAAATGCATGTTTTATCCAAAATTAAACTTTACATGTATTTTATAATCAATGCCACAAATGCATGTCTTTTATCCCAAAAAATCAATTTTACATATAGTTGCATAAAAATGCCATGCATACTCTTTTCAGTTTTTATGTCAGAATTTATTTCTCAAAACCGCAATCATCTTTGCAAGACCTTCAAATGAATAAATGGTAAAATCTTTACATTATCAAATGCATATTTTTATTAATTATCCGCAAACATCTTTTTAACTTTATATACTTTTAAACATGCATTTTCCTTAGCACAATAATTAACCTGAATTTGATCGGATAACTGCAAGTTAGCGGATCTTAAATGATGCCTAATCCCTTCCCCTTAGGATAATAAAGAACCCTTACCTAGAATCTCATTAGTTTCGCAGACCATAAAACCGAAGTTATTTTGCTGCATTTAGTTAACATTTAGGTGCCCTAATTCACCTTAGAATAATTAGGTGGCGACTCCTTAAAGTAAGCATTTTTATCCAATCCAGAGGGAATCGACGCCATCGCGTCGCGAAGCCCGCGAGTTAAAAATGGGCGTGACAGCATGGCGACACCGCTGGGGAATTTCAGGTTCTTAACCATAGCAAATCCAGGTTAATTATTATTGCGCTTTATTTTGCTCCTTATTTGATTTACTGCTTTAAATTGTTTCCTTTTTGAAACTTTGTATGTTTAACTGCTTTAATTGCTACTTTCTTTTCCGCTTTTCTTAAATTAGCATTCCGCTCATATTTCTTCCACTTCAAAAAATTGACACTATCACACATACACGCGAGGTGTGTTTCGCGCACCCGCAAACTTCTTTCAAATTTCCAAAAAATTAGGAGAGTTGGTATATGCGCGGAGCGTCCGGACCATCCGGTAGGCCGCGTAGCCTTCTCACTCGAGCAGTCTGCTCAGGAACCTTGAGTCTAGTCAGTCAAATCTTAGAAAATTTAGGATAGAGCTATACCACCCTTTATCTTAAGTCATGCATGCATACACCTTAGGTGGGTCGATCCTTGGTATCGACTCCACAATTAATAAATCCACCAAAATTGTCGACGGGTCTCACAACCCAACGACCAATCAACATATTATGTGTAGTGTGATAATGGTAGAGGAATCCAAGCCTAATTGTGACATGTCGAAATTGGAAAATTTCAGCCTTTATTTCCAACGGAAAGCGTTTCAATCTAACAACTTGGATCAATCTATCATAATTTTGCATATTTGGCGTCTAGGCTCACCTCTGGCATAAGAGAGGCCCTCTGCATGTTAGGACACACATTTAATTTCATACAATCTGCTTGCTATTTTCTGCTACTTTCCACTCTGTGCATATTATTTGTAGCAATAATTACTCATCTTATACTAACTTAGTTTTCTTCATTTTTTCAGGAGGTATATTTTGCCTAATTTATTTCCCCCAAAGGTTGATTCGTGTTGACTAAAACTGGCGGAGCACCCCATCTTTTATTTCCCAATCATGCCTATCCAAATTGTATTAGTACTTAATGAAACAATGCGATTTAGATTGAGGCCTGAATCTCATTTATGCATTTAATGTGTTTTGCCTTCATCTTTTGAAAGCCTAAATGACAAATCCATTGCGCTTTTGTTATTTTAAAATTCGTGTCATTTCATAATTTTCTTTTCTCTTTCAGCATGCAAACTAATAAATCTATCGATAATGTGAATGTGACATACAACGAAACAAGCAAACAAAATCCAAACCGCGAACATGACTCCGAAGAATTTAGGGGGGGGCCCACAATCGGAAGAATTGATCAAAGAATTGGAACATTTTGAGAATAGGCCAACGCCAAATCTAGATGAAACAGAAGCCGTGAATTTAGGAAGTGCAGAACTGGTAAAGGAGACAAGAATTAGTGTCCATCTAAGCACCGCCCAAAAGAAAGAATTGGTGGATCTTTTAAAGCAATATATCGACGTATTTGCGTGGTCTTACGACAATATGCCAGGTCTGAGCAAAGATATTGTTCCACATAGACTACTCATTGAGCCATCCTATCCTCCGGTGAAGCAAAAACCAAGGAAATCAAGCATGATTTGAGTCTAAAGGTCAAACAAGAAGTCTCCAAGCAGTTCGACGCAAACGTCATTCGAGTCACCCTGTATCCAACTTGGCTAGCCAACATCGTACCTGTGCCAAAAGAAAGATGGGAAGATAATAGTATGCGTGGATTATCGGGATCTCAACATGGCTAGCCCGAAGGATGATTTTCTTCTCCCAAATATCCACATACTCATCGATAATTGTGCGAAGCATGAGTTGCAGTCATTCGTTGATTGCTTTGCTGGTTATCACCAAATCCTGATGGATGATGAAGATGCAGAAAAGACAGCATTCACCACACCTTAGGGAGTAAACTACTACCGAGTAATGCCGTTCAAACTCAAGAACGCAGGGGCCACTTACATGAGAGCCATGACTACCATTTTTCATGATATGATCCATAAAGAAATCGAGGTCTACGTGGATGATGTCATTATCAAGTCACGAAGGACTTCAGATCATTTGTCAGATTCGAAGAAATTCTTTGACCGGCTGAGGCAGTACAATCTGAAGCTGAATCCCGCAAAGTGTGCATTTGGTGTCCCTGCTGGAAAGCTGTTAGGTTTTATCGTGAGTAGAAGGGGTATTGAATTGGACCTTCGAAGATAAAAGATATTCAAGAGCCGAAAGGATGTGATGAGTTTTCTCGGTCGTCTCAATTACATCAGCAGGTTCATAGCACAGTCGACGGTAATATGTGAGCCGATATTCAAATTATTGAAGAAGGACGATGCTACCAATTGGACAGCAAATTGCCAACAAGCTTTTGACAGAATCAAGGAATATCTATCTAATCCGCCGGTTTTGGTGCCTCATGAGTCCAGAAGGCCTTTGTTATTATATCTATCGGTGTTGGAAAATGTATTTTGATGTGTGCTGGGGCAACACGACGAAACAGGAAAAAAGGAACAAGCTATATACTACTTAAGTAAGAAATTCACGCCTTATGAACGCGATATACTTTGCTAGAACGCATTTGCTGCGCTTTGAATTGGTTCGCTCAAAAGTTTAGACATTACCTGTTTGCATATACCACATATCTCATCTCAAGAATGGATCCGCTCAAATACATCCTTCAGAAGCCTATGCATACTGGAAAGCTAGCAAAATGGCAAATCCTGTTAAGCGAGTTCAACATCATATATGTCACCCAGAAGTCCATCAAAGGACAAGCACTAGCTGATCATCTTGCCGAAAATCCCGTAGATGAAGAATACATCCCTCTCCGAACTTATTTTCCGGACGAGGAAGTATTGTTTGTTGGAGAAGATATCTCAGAAGAATACCCGGGTTGAAGAATGTTCTTCGACGGAGTTGCAAATGCACTGGGGCATATGTGTCTCTCCTCTGCACATGCCCGAACCATCTCAACCTCGCTTCCCGCATCTTATCCTCCACCGAGGCCACTCCCACTCTTTCCCGGATATCTTCATATCTAATCCTATCTCTCCTTATACGCATACACATCCACACACATCCATCTCAGCATCTTCATTTCCACAACTTTCATCTTTTGGATGTGCGAAGTCTTGACTGGCCAACACTCCGCCCCATACAACATAGTCGGTATAACCACCACCCTATAGAACTTGCCTTTAAGTTTTGGTGGCACTTTTTTGTGCCACAAGACTCCAGATGCGAGCCTCCATTTCATCCACCCTGCCCCAATACGATGTGTGACATCGTCATCAATCTCTCAATTCTCTTGGATAATAGACCCGAGGTACTTGAAGCTTCATTTATTTGGAATGACCTGAGTACCAAGCCACACCTTCACGCCTGTCTCAGGGTCGCTCATGTTGCTGAACTTGCACTCCAAATATTTTGTCTTGATCCTACTCAACCTGAACCCTTTAGACTTCAGAGTTTACTCTTAACTAAAATACTAAAAAACTCCATCATATTGTGGTAGAATTCATAAAAATGCTAAAACTTAGAAAACAATGTTGGACTTCATCACTTCATGTAAAAAATGTTGGAATTCTAAAAAAAAAAGCTCAACGGAGAGGATGAGGAAGACACGAGAAAATGGCTACAAATTGACATTAAGTGTGTGTTCGGTAGGGAGGATTTTTTTTTTCAATTTTCTCATGTTCGTTTGGTCAAAACGTTTAGAAAGTATTTTCTTTAGAAAAACAAATTCCTTAAAAAAATGGACAAATGACTTCCCTAATCAAAGTAGAGAAAACACTCTACCACCATCCAATCCACCCCCAACCATCAAACCCCAATCTCTCCCACAACCCCACGCATCCAATCCCACCCCACCCCCCACCCTCCACCCTCCAATTTTTTTTCTACACCACCCCATCCCCAACCCCTCCCTCCCCTCCAAATTGTTTTATACTTTTTCTTTAAAAAAATTAATTTTTTCTTTTTTGGTTTTCTACACCCCCACTCCCACCCCCGCCCACCCTTCCAAATTTTTTTTTTTATAAAAAGTTTATTTTTTGCTTTTCTATGACACCCCACCCCTTCCCCCCCCTCCACCCACCCCCCCTAAAATATAATTTTTTTTTAAAACAAGTTTTGAAAAGTTTTTTTTTTGTTTTTCTACGACCCTCCCCCACCTCCAAAAATTAATTTTTTATAAGAAGAGTTTTGAAAAGTTTGTTTTTTGTTTTCTATGACACCCCACCCCACCCCTTCCAAAAAATATTTTTTTTATAAAAAAAGAAAAGATTTTTTTGGTTTTCTACGACCCTCCCTCCCCCGCCCCAACACCCTACCACCCCCTCCAAAAAGAATTATTCCATATGTCCCAAAAGATTGACACCTTTCTATACTTAGAAATGATTTAATTTTATGAGATGCTTTATAACCTCATAAATATCTAAGGCTTGTAAGATCACACATTTCAAAAGTCTTCATTTATTTCTTAAACTCCGTGCCAAATCAAACTAGGACAATCTTTTTGGGACGGAAGGAATAATTTTTTTTTTAAAAAAAGGGTTTTGAAAAATCTTCTTTTCTGATTTTCTACACCCGCTCCCACCCCCCCGGCACCCCCTACCCCCTCCCAAATTTTCTACTTCATATTAATTACCTTTGTAAAAATTTATAAAAATGAGAAGTTTGTGTAATTAAATTTGGTGTGGGGTGGGAGGTGTGTGGGGGGGGGGGTGAGGGATTAGTGGGGTGGGGTAAGAAAAAAATTTCCATTTTCTATAATTTTTTTTAAATAAATAAATAAAATATATGAAATAAAATATTTGGGATGGGTGGGTGGGAGGGTTGGATGGAGCAGTGGTGTGGGGTGGGGTCGGAGTGGGTGGTGGTGTGCGGTAAGGGTAGGTGAAGATGAAGTGCATTCGAGGGTGGGGGTGAGATTTGGTTGGGGTTGGAGGGTGGTGGAGGGTGGGTGGGTGTGTGGGGGTTGGTGCTGCTTGGGTGGATATTTTTTGAAAAATATTTTCTACCAACCAATCGAACATGAAAAAATAAGTAAGAAATTCACTTATTTTTCACTATTCAAACGAACATGAGAAAATAAGTAGAAATTTACTTATTTTTCAAGAACACATTTTCCAGAAAAATATATTTCATGGAAAACATCTTCCCCGTGCCGAACACACCCTAAATTGTTTCCGCAGTTTAATTAGAATACTTTGTGTAATGTGGTGCTAAAGGTTGTGTTATTTATTTCCTAGAAGCCGCGTAATGTCCTTTTGCTTTTATCCTTTGTGTTAAAATATGGTTATTTCTCAATCACTTTTGAATATGCTGATTATTTTTTTAATACTTTTGAATATGCTGGTTATTTTTTTAATACTTTTGAATATCCTCCTTACCATTCTTCCACCACGTAGTAGTACCACCACAATAACACCACCATTAATATTATCGCGACTTCAATCACTGAAATTGCCAAATTTAGAAGAAGACCTTGAAATCCATCATTGTTGAGCTTGAAGCTCTCAAATTTAAAGTCAAAATCTGAAAAGTGTTGTAATTCAACATGAGTGTTCAAAACCTAGTTGATAATACTTGTGTGACGCTTATACTAAATTTTGAGCTCAAATGAGTTTAAGGTTAATTTGAAGAGTTGATAGTTGAAATTTTGAGAGGGTATATCGAAAAAGATGAGCTGAAGCGATGTCTGTCGGTGTATATTCCATGTATATCTATATAACCCAATTATATATTTATATATCTTCCTTATATATTTGTATAACTCCCGTACATTATGTGATTCATGAAAATTCGTGTATGATATATACAAGATATACACTTGCAATATATGTTGTAGCAATGAATCTCTCCAAGTTGATTTTACATCTTAATTTTAATGAATTCCAACTACACTAAATTCGCCACCAATGTTCGTCAAATTTGTATATAGTTTCGTCCAGATATTTTCAATGAATTCCAACTACACTAAAAAATAACAACTAAATAAGATTGTTAGGCTGTTATAATTAGGATTGTTAAGCTTATCGCTGGTAAATATTTTCTAACTGTTATATATTTCTGAAACTTCCCCAAGATTTAGCCGAAGTTATGCAAAAAAAAAAATTCTTGCTATTCCATTGGGTCACTGGGATCATGCACCTAAATTTGAATCTTCCCTACTTCGCTGGTATGGTATATGCCTATCAGGAATTTGATTCATTCTAATTCATCTTTGCGTCGATGAATAACGGGTTACTTCCTCACAGAGTGAAGATTTGAAACATAATATTTTACCAATATCAGCCAATTTGAAAAAATGATAGACATCTAGCGCATTCACTCATTTTCTTAGACCAACTCTTATCGAGTCAAAAAACAATTGTTCTTCATAGAATATTTCTAGAATATTCTTTGTACATCTCTTATATTAGGTAAAATTGTAGTTCAATTATAATTAGGAAGTGTAGTCCAATTGTAATTAGGAAGACTAGTTATCTAGTTTGTAAATGATTAAATAATTATGTAACAATATATATATTGTACATAATAATCAATGAAAAGCAGGGAACATATTCTTTCATGGTATCAACATCCAAACTCTAAAATTATCTAAGGAAGCCGCCCTCCCCCCTCTTCTTTCTACTACCTCTGGCCGCTACCTATCTCTCCTCTTCCCCAAATTTTTTTCAATGGCTAAACAACATAAATTACATCATGCTCTTGCAGTTAACAACATCAAGAACTCCATTCCCATAAATCTTGAGATGGAAAAGGGTCAGTATTCCTCTTGGGCGAAATTATTTAAGATTCATTGTCGTGTGTACAAAGTCATCGACCATATCATTCCTCCTAAATCAAAGCCCCCGAAACACGTGTGTTCCTCGGAGATAACCTGCTTTCTTGGTCTTCTAAAAGACAACCTACTCTGTCTCGATCCAGTGCCGAAGCCGAGTATCGAGGTATAGCGAATGTTGTCTCTGAGTCTTGTTGGATACACAACCTTCTCCTGGAACTTCACTGCCCCATCCATAAGGCTACATTGGTCTATTGTGATAATGTAAGTGCGATATATCTCTCCGTAAATTTCGTTCAACATCAGCGCACTAAATACATTGAAATGGATATTCACTTTGTACGTGAGAAAGTTGCTCATGGACAAGTTCATGTTCTTCATGTTCTTTCCCGATATCAGATTGCTGACATATTTAGTAAAGGGCTTCCGCGCATACTCTTTGATGATTTCCGAATCAGTCTCAGCGTACGAGAACCTCCCGCTTCGACTGCGGGGGTATGATATAATATTTCTAGAATATTCTTTGTACATCTCCTATATTAGGTAAAATTGTAATCCAATTGTAGTTAGAAAGTGTAGTCCAATTGTAATTAGTAAGACTAGTTACCTAGTTTGTAAAGTTATAAATAATTATGTAACACTATATATATTATACATAATAATCAATGAAAGATGAGAACATATTATTTCAGTCCAATTGTATTATTCAATTCATGTGTAATTTCAGACGGAATATATACTTTTTGACGTCGCAGTTCAGGCAGAATTTTATATACTCCATTTGTCTAAATTTTAGATACATTGCAAGTGCTAAATATCTTTATACAACCACCGTTAAAGTAGCTACTGGTGCACTTAGCTCTGTACAATTATGGGTTAAGTTAACAAATGACCTTCATAAGGGGTGCTCTTGATTTTTGGTCCTGCTTAACATTTTCTTTTTTTAAAATAGTCTCCATTTCATAAAGTTCGCTAGGCAAAGGTTTTTTGTCCATGGGACATAAATTAGTTTTGCTTATAAGATTAAAGTTCAGGGTGTTTTAAAATAGTGAACTTGTTCAATTGATCACAAATTCTATTTTATAGGCAAGAGATAAACTTATGTCTGATGGGCAACACAGACAACTTTTTTTGCCCATCAGACATAAGTTTTAGCTTTTGCCTGTAATATAGAAATTCAAAATATTCCACAACAGTGAACCTGCTCAATTGACTACAACCAAATTTTAGAACTTATACTTGATGGGCAACAAAAGTTCTTCCATCTTAGAGTCAACACAATTCCAAAAGCTAAACTCTTGTAATGAAAATAACCTAAAAAATCATATAAGAAAACAAACAAACCACACTTAATCAATGTACGACACTAACTCTAGAAAGCTTTCTGATTTAGCTTCTTCTACCATGGCAATAACATGCTCCTTTATTGGGAGCCTATTGGAGTGGGTTCTACTACTGGACCTGGGCTTCATTCAATGTCAAATCGAGCCCAACAACAATCTATTTTAAAACAAAAGAAAATAAATTATTTGCCGTCTTTAAATTAAAAGGGTAAGTACGACTAATCTATATTTTATTTATTGAAGTGAAAATGATAAAACAAGTCAAACATTTAAATTAGACATCTAATAAGTACTATTCAGGAAGAAAACTACACATAATTATGTTTAGAGTGTTTCTTTCTAACAATTCTTTTTTACACAACAAAATAAGGGATGTGAAAGTATATGTATGTCCTAGAGACAATCTATATTAGGACAAATGTACTTTATACACGTTCGTATTATTATTAATGGAAATTAATATTTTGGCATTTGCAATTATTGAATTATTAGTTGATTGTTTGTAATATTCTATAATATGCATCCCGAGAGTTTACATTGTTATTAATAATGTGACATATTAATATTATAACGTAACTCTTAAAATAGTCTCGACTAATGATCATCGAGAATGGGATATCGATGATATGTGATAAGTCGACATGTGGTCTGCATCACATCCTTAGAGGATGTAGCATGTCTCACCTGCTACGAGTAATGACTACTCATGATGGACACATAGATACTTTGAAAGTATTGGTATACCCTGCTGATATATTGTTTGTTATACATGTCTAAAGTATGATCAGCGTGTGGGATATAGAAGTCCTTAGACTTGAGGTCAATACACACCTTGTCTACAGAGTAATATACTTTGATCATGTCCTAAGCTCAAATGCCTTATAGGTTGAGTTACGACTTGTATTGGGTACATTACGATGTGGATTAAAGGTGGTAGTTGAGCCAAGATTAGGATTCATTCCTCGAGTGTATATTCGAGAGAACACTCAGCTTCTCAGTGATATTGGGTTGACTAAGTGGTTAGCCAACACAATAGACATATCTAGAATATGGTCTTGTTGTCAACCAATATAGATGAGATATAATGATCAAGCCATTTGGATAGACACTTGGCAAATCCAAGCTTGATCGAGTGCGTCGAGAATGAAAGAATTTTAGCTTCCCACATAAAGGTTCAGTTTACTGGATTCGTATAAATATACTTCACATATTGAGTTCGTCTTACGGTGTCGTCTAGGAGTTTCATGTAGACCCTAATATGATTAGTGTCGCTATGTGAAGACATGTAGGGTAACACTATGTCAATTGTTTCTTCGATCTAATGGTGTATTGAGAAAATGTTAAATATTCGATTTGGAATCGAGATATTTAAATTAATAATAATTATGGGATAATTTCTATTTGATGGAAATTATTTAATTAAATTAAGATTGAATTTTGGATTTAATTAAAATGTGCAAAAAATATTTTGTGAAAAGTGCTAGGCGCCGCGACGCCCAATGGGCAGAGTCGCGGCGCTAATTTCATTTATATATAGAGCACCTCCTCATTCATTATTTGATACATTATTCATATATTATTCTAAGTCTTAGAGACCTACAATAAAACTCTCTCTTAAACTTCTACCGAATTTCCTAACTGTTCGAAGGAGGTATATATCGGAGTTCTTGGAACTTGCCGTCGAGGATCAATTGCGTGCGCACCCTCGAAAATTACTAAAAGACTCCAGAGTTTTCAAATCGTAAGTATTCTATCAAAGTATTACGGTTATATACATGTTATGTATTGACGTGTTTTATATTACTACATAATCATCCTACAGTTCGTCGCTTGTTGGGTTTGAAACACAAAATTTTCAAATTCCGCTGCGTACATGAACCCGACGAAAGCCTACAGTGGTATCAGAGCCGGGGCTATTTTGTGTGATTATGTAGTAATCATTGATAATAATATGGGTTAAAATTTATTTAAATCTAAAATTTTGTGTCGTTTAAAGCTTGAAAACATAATATCTTAAAGGCACATCATACGTGTCTCCCAAACTATTAAACAATGATATAATCGAGGAAGTCGTTCTGATCTAACTCTTCTAAGTCGATGTGCATAACCGGTTCATTGCGAACATGGTGCACTGAAGCAAAGAACGAGAAGAGATTGGATGATGGTCGATGAACGTGTTGTTTGTTAGTGAAGGGTAACGAAGATGAATCTGCAAATCTGACCTTGAACTAGTTTTAGGGTTTCGAAAATGCAGATGTTGTATTTTTGAGACGGAGGCGCCGCGACTCCATGATGGAGCACTGCGGCGCCACCTAGGGTTTGAAAAGACGTCGCGGCTCCATGGTAGAGCGCCGTAGCACTGTTCACCCCGACGAAAAAAAACTTTTTTTCTTGAATCAGAAACTGAAGTTTTAAAAGTTTCAGATTCTGATTCTGAAGTTTAAGAGTTTCAGAATCTGAAATTAAAACTTTTTCAACTAAGCAGATTTGATCCTTTGGGGAAAATCTGTAATAAATTTAAATTCTGGAAATTACCGATAGGTCCCTAAAATATGAAAATATTTTCTAAAAATTAAAATTGGATTTTCTGAATTTAAAGGGGTTCAAAATTGAAATTTTAAATTCTTGAGGGACTAAACTGTAAATTGTGAAAATTTAGAATTTACAGAAATACCTTGAAAATCAGTTTTTAAAATCAGAAAATGTTTAAGGGACTGTTTGGATTAGACTTAAATTTTAGAGTTTAAACAAGTTAACCCATGATTATTATTAATTGTATATTATTGAATAATATACGAACTATATGCTAAGTGTTTAAATGCGTACATTTAATTATTAGCATAATGTCCGCTATAACTGTCTAGGCAGGCGGCGCCCAGTAACTGATCAAACCATCTTATATCATGCCTTTTGAGTTGATAGTTCCCAACTAAATGTGTTTTGAGAAATTGCATGATTAAATGACGTATTGGATATGACAAAATTGTTGATCTTGGTTAAAATCCCCGAAACAAAAATATTCCCCAAATTTTAAATACAAGTCTAAATTAAAATGCGTCGTCCATTATAATTGTTAGAGTGCAAGATCATTTTCGGCGATACGAGTATTTATGCCAAAGTATTTGCTCTAAGTCTACGAGGACCCAGACTCTTTCATAGATGTGTTTTGAATGTAAAGGTAGATGATAAACTTTTATGAGTATTTACACCAAAGTGTTTGCTCACAAAGGCCAAATTTAGTTAAATACATAAACACAGTCGTGTAATGGGGTTGACTTGCTTAGACAAATCTTGGCGCCAAAGTGTCGGACTAATCTAAGAACGCAAGATTAAATATAATATTTGATCAACCAAGAGTTGCAAATAAGTTTTGCAATTGATGTAGAACCTACCAATATGTGTTATTGAAGTTATCAGCCAAAGCAAACGCGGAGATAACATATGCTTGGATCTTGGCCCATTATGACCTTAAATTAATATAGGTTCGTATTCTACCATGGGGTTGTAGAAGTATGTTAAAATAGTGGGAGCTAATTCAACAAAAGTCCGTGTTGATTAGCCTAAACGAATGTTTATAATAGGAAATAAATTTGAGTTTAATTTCCGGTCTATCTAACTCTTCAGATTATCAAAATGTCAAGCCTATCATTGAAAAAGTTGATGGAAATGAACAAACTTTCTGGGCCCAACTATCTATACTGGCTAAGGAATCTGAGAATTGTTCTAAGGCAAAAAAAGATAGAATACGTATTGGACAAAGTATTCCCCACAGTCCCTGCCGAGGATTCTGCAGAATATGCCACATTCGATAAGGTAGCCTACCAGAAGAACCTAGACGACGCCACTTCAGCACAGTGCGTGATGTTGTATTCCATGTCAGTGGAGCTTCAGAGACAACACGAAAACATGGGCCCTAACGGAATGCTCGAACACTTGAAAAATATCTATGACTCTTAGTTCCAAACTATGGAATATGAGTTGTTGATAGAACTCTTCAAGTGTAAGCTAAATGAAGGGGGCTAAGTGTCTCAACATGTGTTGAAGATGATAGGGTTGATAGAAAGGATGGCCTCGATTGGTATAAAGCTGCAGAAAAACGTCACTTCCACCCTTATCCTGAACTCTCTCCCTCGTTCGTTCGAGAATTTTATTGTAAACTACAATATGAACGGAACGAAGGCGAGTCTGCCGGAGCTGTATAACATGCTCAAGACCTTTGAATCTTCAACTACCAAATGCAAAGATGTGCTCATGGTGAGCTCTACTAGCCGGCCCAAGTTTAAAGGTAAGGAATGGCATAAGAAGAAGGGCAAAGCATTCGCTGCGCCCTCAGCTACGAAGCCTAAAGGAGGTGTGAAAAAGAAGAAGGTGAATCTGGTTATGGATGTATGCCTCAACTATAACAAAAAGGGGCATTGGAAGAAGGACTGCACTGCACCAGGAGGAGGAAAAGCACCAGGTGTTTCTACCTCAAGTGGACAAGGTATGTACGTCATTGAAATAAATATGTCTATAAATAAATCGCATTCCTAGGTATTGGATACCGCTTGTGGCTCACACATTTGTACCAATGTGCAGGGGCTAACTGACAGCAGGAAGGTTAGACTAAGAGAGGTGGACCTACGCGTTGGAAATGGAGCACGAGTGGATCCTGAGCGCGTAGGAACTTATAGATTAAATTTGCTTTCTGGCTATTGTCTAGTGTTAAATGATTGTTACTATGTACCCTCGTTAACGAGGAATATTATTTCTATCCCGATTTTGGACATGGAGGGTTTTTCCTCATATATTTATAATGGCAGTCATGTATTGTCTTTTGATAATGTTATATATGGAACTGGTCCTCTTGTGGATGGATTATATACACTAAACTGTAGTCGAGAAATATTCAATGTACAAAATAAACGAGCTAAGATAAGTAATAGAAACTCTACCTACCTCTGGCATTGTAGACTTGGTCATATCAACAAAACAATGATAGCAAGGTTAAGGAAGCTTGACTACCTCGAACCATCTGACTTGGAGTCTTATGGTAACTACGAATCCTGTTTGAAAGGTAAGATGACCAACAAGCCACTTTCTGGGAAGGGTGTGCGAGCCAAGAAAATGCTTGAGTTGGTATATATTGATGTATGTGGACCATTCTCGACTCAAGCTAAGGGAGGTTTCCCTTACTTCATTACTTTTACTGACGACTTCACAAGCTATGGATATGTGTATCTTATGAAACACAAATCTGAGGCCTTCGAAAAGTTCAAGGAGTACAAGTCTGAAATAGAGAAACAACTCGCAATGAGTATTAAGACCCTTTGATCTGACGAGGAGGTGAATACTTGAGCAAGGAGTTTCTAGATTACTTAAAGCTACATGGAGTCAAATCAGAATGGACACCTCCTGGAACACCACAGATGAATGGTGTTTTCGAAAGGAGAAACCGAACCTTATTGGATATGGTTCGATCCATGCTGAGTTTCTCAGCTCTACCGACATACCTTTGGGGACATGCTATACAAACCTTAATATATGTTCTGAACAGGGTTCCTTCCAAGTTAGTAGAAAATACACCATATGAGATATGGTGTGGCAAGAAGCTAGCTTTTAAACATATGAGACCCTGGGGGTGCTCTGCATATGTTAAGAAGATGCTCATTGACAAGTTAGAATCCAAAAGTGAGAAATATTACTTCGTGGGGGTATCCAAAGGAAACTAAGGGATGCTACTTCTATCTTCCTGGAGAACATAAGGTCATTGTTTCCAGAAACGCAACTTTCCTTGAAGAAGAATATGTCTACAAGGAACATAGTTGCACAACGACAGAACTTGAAGAAATTCAAGAACCGCGAGATAACATAGAGGCTGAATCCTTGCCGAATGACCAAGGCAAGAATTCAATGGGAGTATTTGGCAAAGATTGGGTACTTCAAGTACGTCCTTCGGCCATTAGGAGTGTTACGAGGAACAATGCAGAAATGCAAGATCCTCCTACACAGCCTTTGGGAGTAGATGCAATGGTTTCACCTCCTCCCATTCAGGAAATACATGAAAATTATATTCCTGAAAGCTCTCAAGTTAGTGGATTATCCAACACACAAGAACCCTCTCACAGTCAGAACATACAAAACACTAAACTGCAAAACAATCAACTTCATAGGTCCACTAGGTCTCATCGTCCTCCTGAAAAACTAAATCTACTTGTGGAAACACACAGTGAGATAGATGTTCCCGATAACGAAGAGCCTACAAGTAATAGCGAAGCAATGTTGGACATTGATTCGAAGAGATGGCAAGAAGCCATGAATTCCGAGATGGAATCTATGTACATCAATCAAGTGTGGAACTTGATTGATTTTCCAATTGGGGTTAAACCCATAGGATGCAAATAGATCTTCAAGAAGAATATCGATGCATTTGGCAAGGTACAAACTTATAAAGCAATGTTGGTGGCTAAAGGTTATAATCAACGGCATGGGGTCGATTATGATGAAACTTTTTCACCTGTTGCTAAGATTAAGTCCATTCGGATTTTACTTGCAATAACTGCATAATATGACTATGACATTTGGCAGATGGACGTCAAAACCGCTTTCCTCAATGATAATCTAGTTGAGGAAGTGTATATGAAACAACCTGAGGGTTTTTCGTCTGAGTCCAAACCAAATGTTATATACAAGCTACAAAAGTCCATTTATGGGCTTAAGCAAGCCTCGAGGAGTTGAAACATTTACTTTGACAAGACTATCAAGTAATTTGATTTCGTGAGAAGCAAAGAGGATCCATGTGTTTATAGTAAATGCAAAGATGGGAGTATTGCCTTCATTATTATATATGTATATGATATTTTGATAATGAGATACAATAAGACTCTCTTGCAGTCAGTCAAGGAGTGGTTGTCCAGTACCTTCATGATGAAGGATTTAGGTGAAGCCTGCTACATTCTGGGAATTAGGATCTATAGAGATAGACTTAATAGATTGTTGGAGCTGTCACAGTCAGTCTACATAGACAAAGTGCTTAGACGTTTTTCTATAGAAAAATCCAATAAAGATGGTCTACCTATGGGTCAAGGCATCAAGTTATCTAAGAAGGACAGTCCTTCTAATGCTATAGAACTTGAGCGCATGAAGAGGATCTCATATGCTTCGGCTATCTGATCGATCATGTATGTCGTGACCTGTACTAGGCCAGATGTGGCCTTTGCACTTAGTATGACTTGCAAATTCCAGCAGAATCCTGGGGAAGAACACTTGAAAGCAGTCAAGAGTATTCTTAAGTATCTTAGACGAACTAAAGATTACTTCTTAGTCTATAGTGGGGAAGAAAAGCTAACTGCTACTGGGTACACTGATGCTAGCTTCCAGACGGATCTTGATGACTTCAAATCTTAGTCTGGGTATACGTTCATTTTCAATGGTGGAGTTGTGAGCTGAAAAAGTTCCAAATAAGCTACAACTGCTGATTCGACAACAGAAGCTGCGTACATTGCTGGATCGGAAGCTGGTAAAGAAGCTGTCGCGATTTTTGAGTTCTTGAAGGAACTAAGGGTAGTTCCGAGTGCCAGTTGTCCAATAACTATTTATTGTGACAACACTGGTGCGATTGCACATGCTAAGGAACCAAGATCAACAAACAAAAACAAGCATGTACCAAGGAAATACCACATACTCAGGGAGATTGTGGAGACTGAAGAGATTAGATTAGACTATATTCCCACATACGATAATCTAGCTGACCCATTCACTAAACCATTAAGCTTAGTCAAGCATAATTGTCATTTTGAGAATATGGGCATTAGATATGTTAAAGATTGGCTCTAGGCCAAGTGGGAGATTGAAAGTATATCTATGTCCTAGAGACAATCTATATTAGGACAAATGTACTTTATACACGTTCGTATTATTATTAATGGAAATTAATATTTTGGCATTTGCAATTATTGAATTATTAGTTGATTGTTTGTAATATTCTATAATATGCATCCCTAGAGGTTACGTTGTTATTAATAGTGTGAGATATTAATATTATAAAGTAACTCTTAATATAGCCTTGACTAATGATCATTGAGAATGGGATATCGATGATATGTGATAAGTCGACATGTGGTCTGCATCACATCCTTAGGGGATATAGCATGTCTCACCTGCTACGAGTAATGACTACTCGTGATGGACACACGGATACTTTGGAAATATTGGTATACCCTGCTGATATACTGTTTGTTATACATGTCTAAAGTATGATCAGTGTGTGGGAGATAGAAGTCCTTAGACTTGAGGTCAATACATACTTTGTCTATAGAGTAATATACTTTGATCATGTCCTAAGCTCAAATGCCTTATAGGTTGAGATACGGCTTGTATTGGTACATTATGATGTGGATTAAAGGTGGTAGTTTAGCCAAGATTAGGATTCATTCCTCGAGTGTATATTCGAGAGAATACCCAGCTTCTCAGTGATATTGGGTTGACTAAGTCGCTGGCCAATGCAATAGACATATCTAGAATATGGTCTTGTTGTCAACCAATATAGATGAGATATAACGATCAAGCCATTTGGATAGACACTTGGCAAATCCAAGTTTGATCGAGTGCGTCGAGAATGAAAGGATTTTATCTTCCCACATAAAGGTTCAATTTACTGGATTCGTGTAAATATACTTCACATATTGAGTTCGTCTTACGACGCTGTCTATGAGTTCCGTGTAGACCCTAATATGATTAGTGTCGATATGTGAAGACCTGTAGGGTAACACTATGTCAATTGTTTCTTCGATCTAATGGTGTATTGAGAAAGTGTTAAATATTCTATTTGGAATCGAGATATTTAAATTAATAATAACTATGAGCTAATTTCTATTTGATGGAAATTATTTAATTAAGTCAAGATTGGATTTTGGATTTAATTAAAACGTGCTGAAAATCTTTTGTGAAAAGGGTGAGGCGTCGCGGCGCTGATTGGCCTACTACAATTCGTTTTGGGCCAGGTTTTGAGCCCAATCCAAAATCTGAATTTTGCCCTAATTTCACATATATATAGAGCACCTCCTCATTCATTATTTGATACATTATTCATATATTATTCTAAGTCTTAGAGACTTAGAATAAAACTCTATCTTGAACCTATGCCGAATTTCCGAGTTGTTCGAAGGAGGTATATATCGTAGTTCTTGGAACTTGTCGTCGAGGATCAATTGCGTGCGTACCCTAGGAAATTACTAAAAGACTGCAGAGTTTCCAAATCGTAAGTATTCTATCAAAGTATTACGGTTATATACATGTTATGTAATGACGTGTTTTATATTAGTACATAATCATCTTACAGTTCGTCGCTTGTTGAGTTTGAAACACAAAATTTTCAAATTCCGTTGCGTACACTAACCCAACGAAAACCTACAGGATGACCAGCTAGTAGCAGTGGCCTGAAAGCCACGTAATTCATATCTTTCATAAAACATGGATAATTAAACTCTCTTTATGAAAAGAGTTATATTTAGGCTAAAATACAGCAGGAACATCAAATTTATTTATATTTAGCAAATAGAGTTTAGCTGAAATTAGCTGGACACATTTTCACATATGCATTACATATATATAATATAACCTGTGATGAGGTCTTCTGGTGGCCTTTTGAATTTCTATAACCCGTAAGAAAATGATTTATATATATCATATGAATTTTTTAATATAAATATAGAATTTTTTCGGCCAAAACTATTGAATTTTGTTAGTTTCGTAACTAGAATTCTGACTCCGTCTCTCGTAAGTTATAATTATGTCTTCTGAGAGCCCCATGTCTTCTCGTGATCTATCTGGACCTATTAATTGGGAAGGCACATCCTGTTGACTATCTGTTTAAAATTGGAAAAAGAAAATATAAGGGGTCTTAGATAATCAACCACCAACTATAAGAATATTTCAAATGCAGTGCAATTTACTAGTGCTACGTAATAAGTATATGTAGTTTCTTATTATGACCAAAAAAAGTTATATAGTTTCTTATTTATTTGAAAAAGAACAAAATAACTTGTGCTATCTAACCTTGAATATGACATTTTGAGTTTCTAGAAGCAAAATCAGGTCAAAAGTTCAGTTAGATACTTAGATCACATGCCGCGCGAAATAATTTGAAAATTTCTAATTTTTCTAATAATCCTTTTGTTACCTTTATGGTTTAATTCTAAAAGGATTTAAAATTCATATATGCATAATGTATTTTAACATGTGATATAGCAAGTAAATTGCCATTTTTACTAGGCTATCAATTAATGATTGTCATAATATTTATTTATTTATTTTACAATTTACCTGATTATGTAATTATTTTCTATACCGTCAGCACATAATTGATAATTTGAGTATTACACTTCCATCAACTACTCTTAATATGAAAACGTGATAAGGGTCACAAATACACCTCAGTTTTTACTTTTTTTTTAGTTCATATCTAAACTATCAGTAACTAGTTAGCAAAATGAACCTCAACTATCATTTATTCACTCTTCCTACCTCAACTCGGGTAGGAAAAATGAATAAATGATAGTTAAGATGTGTTTTGCTAACTAGTTGATGATAATTTAGATAGAAAACTTACACCTGATTATTCAAATAGAAAATTAAAGAAAAAAGCGATACTCTATTTTTGACCTTGACTCTAAGAAAATATTACATCGATGCTTCTCTTTTATGATAGCGTATGTATGATGAGACATTATCATCCTTTAAATAATAAATTCTAACTTAAATGAAGCACTCCGAGTTTGTTTATTTTCATCAAATGGATAATTTAGTAGTATACTTCATCTGGTATCAATTTATATGATACTTTTTTTAAAATTAGTTTAAAAAAGTGACACATTTTTTTTATTTGACAACAATTTAACTTTAAAGTATCTTTTACACTTAACGAGGTAATTTATAACCACATACATATCTTTTACTTGTTTTAGACCACAAAATTCAAAATCTTTCTTTATTTTTTAAACTCTATGCTCATTCAAGCGACATCACATATATATGGTCGGAGGGAGTAATGTTTATGAATTTCTGATTTCATTATAAACAATGACGCAGATGATAGAGACAGACAAACAAAGGAAGGATATTCTAGCTTTTGTCGCATGCTTGAGTATATCTTTTTTAGCAGGTGTTTAGACATGCGATATGAAATCATGATTTTAAATCACTGTTTGTTTATAAATTTGCACAAAATTTCAACTTCAACTTCATATCATAATTTCAAATTTCAAATTGTACAAAAAGGCATGATTTGGAATTTCAAATCATGATTTCAAATTTTTTTAAATGTAAAACTTGATCCATTAGTTTATATATGTAAAACAAAAGATCTATAAGTTGGTAGATATATTTGCCAACTATTTATATTGAGAAATGCATGCTCAACCTAAAGAGATTGTCTGTACCATGTGGGAGGATTATATTATTGAGTAGTTACATTACTATTAATGTATTTTCCTTTTTATTGAACTAAGGTTTGATCAATTGATGTTGTATTTTTTTAGAAACAACTTCTAGTAGTGCATTAATTTTGTTATGAACTATGACTTACTCATTTGATAAGATTGTCTAAGAATTGGAATTTTTTTGATGGTTTTCACAACTTGTGGGGTTTTTATGTCTATAAGAAAAAATACAAACTTAAGAAATCCAAATTGCATGTCCAAACAAAACTTCAACTTCAAATCATTATGATTTCATCTCATAATTTCAAATAATGTTCAAACGGCTCCTTAGTTTGAAGTCTTCTTGTATCCTCTTAAAAAGGAGTGAGTGCTATTTTTTTACGCTAAATTCCCTTTTTTATGGTTAATTATTTATTGAAGTTGAAGTCACTCTAAAACGGATAAACAAATGTTAGAGATGATAAGGCTTGTGGGCTTCATAACAAGCCAACTTAGTTTTGGGTCATTTATTATTTGGGCCTCATGTAACCCGGTCCACTTGTTTTATTTAGTTAGATAAGTTGATGTAGTGTGTATACATGCTCTTGGTAATTGTAGCGAGAACACTTTTATCATTTTAATTACAGAAATTCATTCATCCTTTCTTTTATTTCTCTCTCTAGAATTCTCTTATGAACTAGGGTTTCCGCCTCTAGTTTTTTAATTCTTTTGTATTTAACTAAGTTTTCATGGTATCAGGGCACAGATCTTGAGAGATCTCGTGATTCTTTATCGAGCGGTGTTATCCTCGACGTGTTTTGTTGAGTTTTTATTTTAGATCTTTTTTCAATTTGTGTCGGATTTTGGGTTTTCAATACAGATCCCGATAGATCTCGTCATTTCTAGTTGAGCGGTGTTACGCTCGACATTTTCCAGCAAAGTTTAGGTTTTTGATTTGGTTGGTCCTTCAGAGTTATTTCGAGGTTGCAGTGATGGTTTTCTTTTCGCCTTTGTGTTTAGAGTATTTGTTCTTGTTACTTTTGTTGTACAAGGCTCAATTTCTTCGAGTTTTGAAGAAGGACGGTAACATCATTTCTTTCTGAAGATTGGATTTTGTTTGTGTTGATCGATAAAATACTTTAAAATCATGAGTTTGTCTAGTTCGACTTCTCAAATCACTAATACTCATCCCTTATATCTCCATCCTTCTGGCTACCGGGGCATGACTCTTGTCACCACGTTGTTTAATGACACTGATTATGGTAGTTTGAGAAGGAGAATGTTAATTTCTTTGTCTGTTAAAAGGAAATTAGGGCTTATAAATGAAAAAGTAGTTAAACTAGCTCCGACTGACCCTTTGTTTGATTCTTGGGTTATGTGCAATGATATAGTCATTGCATGGACCCTTAACAGTCTGGATAAAGAAATTGCAGAGACTGTTATTCATACTGAAATTGTTGGGGATATATGAAAAAAAATTGAAAAGAGATATGGTCAGGCCAGTGGAACTAAGGTGTTTCAAATACGTAAAGATATATCTTCTATCTCTCAAGGGTCTTCTCGTATATCTTCTTATTTTAACAGAATTTAAAAAATTAAGGGGTGAGTTGACTATTTCTATTGCATATCCCCCTTGCACTTATGATTCCAAGGACGAATGTGTTAAGCTAGAAGAAGACCACATGGTTTACCAGTTTCTTGCTGGCTTAAATGAATTATATAGTAGTATTAGGAGAAATATTCTGATGATCAAATCACTTCCGGATATAGATAATGTATATTCCATGCTTATCCATGATGAACAACACTTTGAACTTCAGGCTTCTTTAGTTCTTTTGCTTCTGAATCTGCATCTTTCTCTGTTGTGGCACAAAGGTTTCTTCAGAGAGTTAATTTTGATCTTAAACGTCCTAAATTTTCCAACAACAACACCTCCAATCGTTTTTGTAAGTATTGTAAGAGATAAGGACATATTATTGAAAATTGTTACAAACTATATGGTTACCCTCCCAATTTTCAATTCACTAAAGGAAAGAAAGGTTCTGCTGCCTTGTGCAAGGTGTGGAACCTTCCTCATGCTAAATTTTGTACTTCACATATATCTGCTCCAAAGTCAGAGGATCCTTTCCTTG
This sequence comes from Anisodus acutangulus, assembly GCA_029783415.1. Taxonomy (NCBI): domain Eukaryota; kingdom Viridiplantae; phylum Streptophyta; class Magnoliopsida; order Solanales; family Solanaceae; genus Anisodus; species Anisodus acutangulus. The sequence goes on from CM056508.1 coordinate 37,248,098, forward strand.
GGTTTAGCAAAGAAAAACATGATCACATGATAACTCTCCTTCTTTGGAATAGGTTGTAGGACACTGTTTTATGTGCTTATGATAACTTTGTTGTTTCTTTGCTTGACATCTCTCTTAGATGTATGATAATCCCTAGATTTTAGATTCTGGAGTAATTAATCACATGACTCCCCACAGAAATCTCCTTATAAATGTTAAACCAATCACTTCTCCCTACCTTATTTCATTACCTAATGGCTACAAGGTGAAGGTTACCTGTACATGTTCTTTACCTTTATATTATGATATGATACTTCATCATGTTCTTTTAGTTCCTAGTACAATCTCATTTCCTTAGACAAATTACTTCTTCATTTTAATTGCTTTGCTTATATCAATGCTACTTCTTGTGTCTTGCAGGACTATTCTCTGAAGAGGCAATTGAAAGTTGGTAAACTATCCAATGGACTTTATGTTCTTCAGTTTAATGGTTCTTCTTTATGCAACTCCACTATCATTTCTAGCACTGATGATTCTGATGTGTTGGTTGATAATAAAGCCACATGTGTTGAGCATGTTTCTCCTATTTCTGTTTATGTTCCTTGTAATACTGCAAGTTCTCCTATTCCTGTTTCTATTCTTTGTAATGTTGCAAGTTCTTCTGTTCCTTGAATTGTTGAAAGTTTTTCTATTTCTCCCATTGTTCATTCTTCCATTGTCTCTAGTAAAATCTCCAATGTAATTGTTTCTGTTAATAAAACAGTTTCAGTTTCTGATTGTTTGAATGCTAATGATGATTTGCCTTCTCTTACTACTATGTCTACTTCTATTGCCTCTAATAGAATTGTAAGCCTAGATTTATCCTGGGACCAAAGACTTGGTCATATGCCATTGCAAAAAAGAAGTCTTTACCAGCTCTCAAGTCCTTTTTGCCTACTAAACAATCTTTTCAATGTGTTGTATGTCCTATGGATAGGCAACAAAGATTGCATTTCTCTGAGAGCACCATCCATTCTACTAAACCTTTTCAATTAATTTACCTTGATCTTTGGGGATCTTATCATACACAAACATACAATGAACATAAACATTTTCTAACTATTGTGGATAACAACACAAAATGCACTTGAACTCATCTTTTATCCACTAAGTCCAATGCCTTCACTTTTATCTAGACTTTCTTTTTCTATGTTCAAACTCAATTTCATGTGTCTATCCAAACTATAAGATCTAATAATGTTTTTGAGTTAGGTTCCAGTCCTGAGGCAATTGATTTCTTCTCCACTCATGGTATTTTCCATCAAACTTCATGTTCACACACTCCCCAACAAAATGGAGTGGTGGAGAGGAAACATAAGCATCTCTTTGAAACTTCAAGGGACATTCTCTTTCAATCAAAACTCCTAGTCAAATATTAGGGTGAATGTGTTCTTGCTGCCACTTACCTCATTGATAGGTTCCCTTCTCCTCTTCTTCACAATAAAATCCCTATAAACTTCTATATGGGACTGTCCCCTCTTATCAACATCTAAAATGTTTTGGTTGTATTTGTTATGTTATTGTCCCTATTCCACAAAGAGATAAGTTTCAATCTAGGTCCCTGCCTTCTATTTTTATTGGATAGCATACTAGCAAGAAGGGTTACAAGTTTCTTTCTCTTTCTACACACAAAGTCTTCTTTTATAGAGATATTGTTGTCAATGAAGTTGTGTTTCCTTATGCTATTCCTCCTACTGCCCCTATCTTTCCTCCTTCTTTTTCCACCTATGATGTTTCTTCTTCTCCTCCTCAAGTTCCACCTATAAGATCTGCTAGGGCTATTGTTCCACCTATAAGATCTGCTAGGGCTATTGTTCCACCTTCTCATCTAAATAATTATGTATGCTCTTCAGTATTTCTTTCTAAGTATAATTCTACTTCTGCTGAGGTTGTCTTGCTAGAACCTCAGTAATATCAACATGCTACTGCTCACCCTGCTTGGCAGGCTGCCATGTTGAAGGAATTTTAGGCTTTGGAATCCAACCATGTTCAGGATATTGTGCCATTACCTCCTGGTAAGAGACCCATTCTATCTAAATGGTTCTATAAAATAGAACAGAAGGCAGATGGGTCAATAGAGAGGTATAAGGCTAGGCTGGTCATTAGGGGTGACATCCAACATGAAGGGGTGAATTATAATGAGATTTCTCTCCTGTTGTCAAAATAACCAATATCAAATGTCTATTAGATGTAGTTGTTAAGAAAAATTGGAAAGTATTTCCACTTGATGTTAACAATGCCTTCCTCCAAGGTGATCTTCAGGAGGAAGTGTATATGAAAATTCCTCAAGGGTTGGATATTTCTCAAACTGCTGATTCTGGTCCTCTTGTCTGCAAATTAAGGAAGTCCCTATATGGTCTTAAATAGGCCTCTAGACAGTGATATGCTAAATTATCTGAGTTCTTTCTCCTTAGAGATTTTCATCCAAGTCCAAATGATTATTCCTTATTCAGAAAGGTTTCTGGTTCTTCTATTACTATTGTAGTTGTCTATGATGATGACATTTTGTTAGTTGGTGATGATATTTCAGAGAATTACTTCCCTGAAATAGTTTCTTGATGATGCCTTCAAAATAAAGAATCTGAGTGAAGCTCATTATTTTCTTGGCCTTGAAATCATTAAATAGTCTAAGGGTTTTCTTGTCACTAAGAGAAAATTTACCTATGACATGCTTTCTGAATTTAATTGCTCCAATGTGACTCCAGTTGTTAGTCCTTTTGAACTGTATGGGAAATCTTTTATTGATTCTGGTGATCCTTGTCCTGACCCCAGTTTGTATCACAAATTAGTAGGGAAGCTTAGTTTTCTTCAACATACTCAACCAAACATATCTTTTGTTGTACAATATCTCAACCAATTCTTGCATTATCCTCGTGTGCCTCATCTAGAGGTTGTATTACATATCCTCCGGTATTTGGATGGTTCTCCTAGATAGACTGTCTTTTTTTCCGAAAAAAGCTCAATGAGGGTCTGATTTCTTTGCAATACGTATTCACTGCTCTCCAATTAGAAGATATTCTTGTAAAGTCATTAACTGGTGTTCAACATCAAGTTTTACTTTCCAAGTTGGGACTGGTATCCAGCTTGCGGGGGGGATATTAGAGATGATAAGGCTTGTGGGCTTCATAACAAGCCGACTTAGTTTTGATTCATTTATTATTTGGGCCTCTTGTAACCCGGTCCACTTGTTTTATTTAGTTAGATTAGTTGGTGTAGTGTGTATAGGGGTGAGTGGGTCCGAGTACCCTAACTTTGTTGAACTACTCGGACCCTACCCAGTAAAAGATCAGTTCCTAAATTTATTACCCAAAACCAACCCGTAGCAATCATTACCCAGAACCTACCCGGACCCTGCGGTTCTGGGTAGATTCCCGGGTACCCTATAAATTTTACTAAGCAAGTCTCTGACCAATACACGCTGGCGTGTCCCGCTAGCTTTCTATTTCCCTAATTAGCTATGAACATGGGGTTATGCACGTTTTGCAAAGACTAGTTCTGCATCTGAGGTTTATATTTGGTATTTTCAGGATGGAGAACTTACTGTTCATCGTTTTCTGTTTTCTAGCCAAACCATTCTCTTGCAAGGGCAATAGAACCCCAGGATGGGACAAACTTAGAGGTTGTCCAGGAGGCTGCAATAAGGCATGTGTTTCTGAGGACCCGTGTTTTATGATTTGATAGGTTATGTTATCTTTATGCTTTCTTGCTTTGTTCCTGTCATGGTTTCTCTCTAGCAGGTTGAGTTTGGAGTCAACTGCTTGAATTTGGGTGTACATTCCAAAGATTGGCGTGTTTCTGAGCAAGCGTACCTACAAAGATAGTTGTTGAGGTTTTTGGATTAGTCTCCAAGCTCACATTTTGAAGTGAGAAGAGGTTGCAGATTAAAAAAATAAAAATATTTAATATTTTATAGGTTCCGGGTATGTTGTTGTTGTACCAGAATGTATATTTGTCCCTAGTGGTCTCAAAAAGTGCTTTCTCTTCTTGTTTGGATGTTTTAGAATGAGAAGATAAATAAGAGACAAAAATCAGCAATTTTCTCCTTTTAGCTTACTAGCTCATACTTCTCTTGAATTTTCTTTCGAGAGATTTGGCTTTATAGTTCTTTATAAACATTATTTTAATGGTTAGATCCTTTAAATGATCCGTAAAAAGCTACCACAATAATAACATACCTAGTGAAATCTCATAAATTGAGATCCGGAGAAGTAACACATGATGTTTATAAATAAAACATAAAAGATTTTTGTAAATATCATTTTATTTTTTTCAAATTATAAGTGAGCACATCATTTCCTCTTTTCTTTCCATATGACACACCAAATTAAGCTGCAACAATGAAAGAAGAAACCTTGTGTAGAACGAAAGAAAGATGCCACTGAATCTCTATGAGTATGTATATTTACAAATCGAAGCCTTTCATAAGTACATTTTATAAGGAAAATAAACATTGGACCTACTTTAACGGTTTAACCTTAAAAGTTAGTCATGAAGTAAAAATTATCCAAAATATAAAGAAAACAATTCATTCCTTCAACCAATGCGGATAATTAATACCCGTCATGCATCCAAACATGAACATCTGGAATGCGAGGGATCACTAATTGATCAGTATCAGTAAATCAAGAATTTGAATGAGTCGAACTCTATAACATGTACAGATAATAAACTTTGAGTCTAACTAAACCTCAAAAATTAATTCATAAGGTAAAAGTTATCAAAGACCATATAAGGAGACAACAATTGATCTGTTCCATCAACCAATATGTTACAATTGACAAATAAACAACCTAAAAAAGACATAAAAATCATTGGGATTTCCAAGGAAAGCACTGAAGATTAGAGCAAGAACCATCCCAAGTGGCACTACACAAATCTTGTTTTTTTCCTTGTCCAAAATCTACACCATCACAACACTTGCAACCCATTCCAAGAGTCTCAAACATCTTCAAGTACTCTACTGATGAAGACAACTTATTAGTACTATGTTGTTGTTGAACATAAATAGGTCTTGCAGCATCTACAATCCCAAGTCTTGATTCTTCTTGGAATGAGAAATTGATAACCAAAAGGGATAGCAACAGCAAATAAACCTCAAATGATGACATGATCTTTTGTTATCCTTGTTTCAGATCCTTTGCTAAACACAACCTATTTATATGCTAATGATTATAGAAGCAGAAGACAAGTTTATATATATATGTAAGTTCTTAGATGTTCCTTATGGAGAGTTTAGAAGAAAAGTGAGATGTAATAAAATAGAGTGAGTCAATTTTAACTCTTGAATGAGTAGCTCTTTTCATCTACTTTGAAAGGTACATGCGATGAGAGAGTGTACAACACGACAGATTAGTTCGCCCCCACATGTTGAATTTTTCCTTTGCTTCATAAAATAGAAAGCACATCTCAAACTATTATCTTTTTTGAATTTTCTATCTGAACTAGATTTTAAAATTTTTTACTTTAACTATCATCAACTAGTTAGTAAAATATATCTCAACTATTACTTGTACACTTTTTCTACCTCAATTATCAGGCATGAAAAGTGAACAAAAGTGATAGTTTAGGTAGAAAATTTTCACACATGATAGTTTAAGTAGGAAACTCAAAAAATGTGATACTTAAGTTGTGTTTTTTATCATAACTCAATTATGTTTAGAATGTTTTGTTTCTGATAAATTTCTTTTTGTGCTTTAGTTAATAGGGGACAAGGGATGAACCAACTGATAGCAGCAGCCTGAAAGTCACTAAATTTAACATCCTTCACTACATTTCGACCATTAAACTATCTCCACGCAGAGAATCACATTAAAATTAGACACCATTAAAACATTAATATATGTTTTTATTTAATAAATAAATTTTGATAGAGATAAAAGAGAAACAAAAGGAACTCTATCCCAAAACTTAAATGAAATTAATTGGAGACAGATTCAATATGACGCCCCCTTAACTGTGTGATGCAGCCAATTCATTTCGGACCAATTATGACTAGGTATCCCGTGACCTTTTCGGACCATTAATTTGGCAAGGCACTCCATGTTGACTCGTGTATTTAAAAGTTAAAAATTATATACGGTAAAATCTCTTTATAACATTACTGTTTCTCCAGATTTGTTTTACTACTATCGAGAACATTTAATATAACATAACATGAAAAGTTGATCCATAGAAAACTTGACCAATAACAACAACAATAACATACCAGTGTAGTCACTCAAGATAGGGTCTGAGGAGGATAGAGTGTACGCAAACCTTACACTTACCATGAAGGTAGAGGAGTTGTTTCTGATAGACCCTCATTCAAAGAAAAGTAAATCATAGCAATGAGGAAAAGGAAATAATCAACAGGAATGAAGCCATGAAAAAAATTGATAGAGAAGTTGTTTCTGATAGACCTCGTTCAAAGAAGAGTAAATCATAACAATGAGGAAAAGGAAATAATCAACAGGAACGAAGCCATGAAAAAAAATGCTAAATTAAGAATCACAAAGCAGTCTGGAAAAGAGAATAATGATATAACTATCACAAAATCATATGTTAATTGAAGTACACGACACAATAAATAATAACATGAATCAAAGGATAAGAAATTACAAGAGCAATATGAAGCGTGACACGCACAACTACTTACTAGCCTTCTATTTTAATCCGTGTCTTCCATAACCTTATCGATGTTTTTTTATCTAAGGTCATGTTCTCAGTGTAGTATGTATGTATATAGATAAAGGGATAATTAATGACAAACTACTGGTGCAAATCAAGAATTTCGCTGATAATTTTTTTTGGTAAAGATGTTTAATTGACCATCCTCGAATTTTATGGCTCTGCCACTGACACCAACTGTTAATTATCAATAAAAAGGAAATCAGTAGTATGTGGTTACTATTTAAGAACGTAAGTTCTTGTCATTAGGAGGAAGGCATGTATGCCATCCATTTGCAGCACCAACTATGAGAAATTTTCAACTCCAGTGCAATTTACGAATAGTTTCTTATTTGAACCCAAAAAGAAAAATTATTCTATCCGAGCTTGAATATGACAAATTCAGTTTCTAGAGGAAAAAAACAGGTCAAAAGCTCAGTTAGAAGTGGCCCAAACTATTTTTGAAAATTTCAAATTTCCTAGCTAGGAATCAGTTAATTATTACCTTTGAGTAATTTTTACATTAGGGGTTTACTCTTCCATCAGCTACAAATCTCCAGAGGGAAATACATTGATGCTTATCCTTTGTCATAGGTACATAGCTTATGATGAGACTCAGCCATTTCTTCAAGTGGTTGTCTAATTGGAAGTAAAACTGCAATTTCTTATTTATTTTTATCAAGTGGATAAATACATAATGTTTGGATTTCTTATTTTCATTATATATAATAATTGTTGGTATTCTATGGTACTTTATAGAGCAGTACGGGAAGTAATAACTATTACAAATGTTCGAAAGGATAAATAAATGGTCAATCTTCAAAACTGCCGCATGTGTGTTGTGTCTTGAATCTTGATCACCTTGCAAAGCCAAAGTTGAGAATTGCCGCAAGTTTGTTGTGGCTTGAATGTTGATATCCTGAAATCAAGAAACAACTAAATCTGGATAGTTATAACGTTGTGTGTTGAGTCGAGGATAGCCCTCTATCCTTAAGACAAGATTGTCTCGTATATATGCTTTTACGTTAGCGGGCAATAGTCTCCCAAGATAAAACAACACTTTAATCTCAACGCTACAAAGCCAATAGGTTGAGCCTGGCGAAGAAAACAAATATGACTTGACTTGCTGAAGATATGGAATAGGAAGGAAGAGTTTATGTCTACTCTTCTCTTTTGTCTCTGTGTATATAGTGTGTCTCTGTAGTGTATATCTTGTGTATACGTGAGGGTTTGGTCACTGTTTTTCAACCATTGTTTTGCTGAATTTCAGCCACTATTTTGCTGAATTTTCAGCCACTGTTTTGTGCTGAAAATGTTGTTTTTCATTTTAACTGTTTCTTTGCTGTTTTTAAATGCTTTTCTGGCCTGTTTCTTGCTGTTTTTCGTCTATGTTTCTGCCACTGAATTGAGCCAAAGAAGGCTCAATACATAGCAAGAAGAAGGGGCTGTACAACTGCCCAAAATATGGCTGTTAATGGCCATTAGGAGGCCATTAAAACAGCCAATTAAAGGCAGTAAATGGCCATCAAGGAGGCTGATTTAAGGTTGTTCATGGCCAAGTAATGGGCTGTTAATGGAGGAGTTAATCAGCCAAGTAATGGCTGATTAATGCCTCAAAAAACAGTCCCAACGGTAGGCTTTCTGCCTTCCGTCACCTTCCCAGAAACTCTGGGGACCAAATTGTAAATATTGAAACTTCAGGGACCAACTGTACATATGAAAAAATTCTGGTCCAACCTGTACATCTGAAACTTCAGGGATCAAACTGTACATCTGGCAGAGTTCTCTGGTCCAAAAAGATAATATCAGAAAGGCCCACAGCCCACGTCCCATGAACCCGTGAACCCGAGAACCTGAGAACCCAGAATCGGACCGGACGGGACTGGCGGGCGGCGGCGCGCGTGTGGGCTTAGCCTTGAACCCAAGCACATCTAGGTCTCCCCTCCTTTAAACACATGAGATACCCCTTGGGGATCCAAACCCTTTACCACATTAAAGACTTAAATAGAGAGCAATTCTTCCTATTCCCACCGATGTGGTAGATTTGTCCCACACCACATTTCCATGTCTCAAACACCTTACTACGTGGACCAATATCTCTTTCATTTCTCAACGAAATTAGACGATTTTTGGCCCTACGGTCATCTACTCACTTCGTAGATCATAAATGTGCGAAGAGACAAGGTCTCCAACATGCGGAACACTAGTGTTTAATTCATCAAAGATGGGTGGACGCATCTCCCCGCCAAAGGCTAATTTCCAACAATAATAAGATGCATAGAGAAAGATGAACAGAAGGAGGAAAATTCGAGCTTAAGTTCTCCGGGGTGCTTGAGTATTTCCCTTTTTAAACTCTCCTTATATGCTATGAAAAAAGGGGGTCATGTACTAGTTTTTCCTTTAGATTCCCTGTTTATGTTTAAAGTTGTTTGTTGAGGTTGAACTGTAAGGGTGTCGAACGTGGCAGGCCGGGTCCTGGCGGGACGGAGAGGGTCGGGACTCGAGTTCCGGCGGGACGGTGGGATGTCCCGTCCCACATCCTGCCGGAAACGGGGTCGGGTCGGGACTCGGGAATTTTATTTTTTGCCACTTAATTTTAAAAAATAATATATACAAACACTTCAATAATTGAACAAAATAGTGTAATAAAAATATCTCAATACTGTTTTTGTGCCTGTTATATTATTTAATAGAAATATGACATAGTAATATAATTTTAAAATTACAACTTTGTGGTGTTGTTCAAAAGTTGCAAATGACATAGTAAAAATACTAAAATTGCAATTAAAAAATTACATATCCAACGATACTCTTTCGAATTTCCTCACAATGTCTTGAGGATCTTCTGTTGGAATTGAAATTTGTTTGTCAAATTCTTCAATGTCGTTTCATGCTCCCTCGGACAGGATTTCGTTGTAGTTGTAGTCTTCTTCTTTGTTGGTCTCTGGTTGGCCGCACCTCCTATGCTCCACACGAATCCAGTCTCTGAATAGAATTGCAATCTCCAATGTGTCTCACGCCAATGAATGTATGTGCTCTCCAATTTGAAATCTTCCCGCGGAAAAGGCGCTTTCAGACGCTGTTGATGACGCTTGAATGTTTAACACATCTCGGGCCATCTTTGTTAGCTTCGGATATGTCTTCTCATTCTCCCTCCAGTATTTCAGCAAGTCTTCTTGTCCTTCATCACTGACAATTAATTTGTACGGTACATCACCCTGCAAAACATAAATATCAAATTCGCTAACTTGTGAAGAAGTTGAACCACTACACATTTTATTTCTAAGGCCTTGAATACTAGCAACATAAATCACATGTTTTTTATAAGGTTGCTGCGAAGTAGTAGAAGATGAGCAGAAGCCGGTTGATTATTTGCACTTTGTTGTTGGTAATACGTATATATATTTTTACATTCGGTGTGTATGCTAGACGTAACTACTTCTTTAGTTGGTGTGTCAATTGGTTTTTCAGTTAGGTCTGTTGGAAGTACTTCTACACAATCATAAATCGTTTCTACAAGTGTTTTACAACTGTATACTTTAATAGTTAGATTTAATACAACACCAACAATATAAATAGTGGGGATAGGGAAAAAGTATTTTTTAATTTTTTAAATATTTTTTCAATAGTTGCCTTATAAGTTGGTTTTTGCATATATTCATTAAGTAACAAAAATATTAGAGCAATATAAAATAACATATTTGAAATAGTAGGATAATAAATACTGGAAAATTCTTTAGTAGCTTGATAAAATTTCTCTAAAAATTCATTAAGTTCTAAAATTTTGTCCCAATCACTATCTACAAGCATAGCCCTTGAATTTTTATTATGGACGTTAAACAATAAAGTAATAGGTTGTCTATAATCGTAAGCAACAAGTAGTTGCTCATATAGAGAATTCCACCTAGTTGAAAATTCTTCTGCAATTTTTCTATATGATAATCCACAATCATGACATATTTTTTTTATACTCTTTGCGTCTTTGTATTTTTTTTTACCTTATAGCAAATTGTATTTTATCAAGAATGCTTTCAAAAAGTTTTAGGTCATCATTTACAACTAAATTATAAATATGGCACACACATCTTATATGAAAATAATCAGGAAAAGATGAAGTTAATCTAAGTTTTAAAAGTCGTATAGCATAATCATTAGAAGAAGCGTTATCTAATGTAATAGTCATAATTTTGTCATTTATTCCATAGTAATCACAAATTTCATTAATATTATCTGCAATAAAAGTATCAGTGTGCATGTCATCTATATATCTATATGCTACAATACGTTTTTGCATATACCAATTTTGATCTACCCAATGACATGTTACCTTTAAATAATCATTACTGTTAGTACTACGGCCTATATCAGAAGTAATAGCCACTTTGTCATTAAAATGATACAGTGCATAACGTAATTACTGTTGATATTCACTGACAAGTTTAAAAACATCCGTTCTAACAGTTGATGTAGGAAAATCATTAAAAGCAGGATTATATGTTTTTCCGAGTGTAATGAATAAATTCAGGAGAGGAAGGAAATGAAAAAGACAAACCCTCCACCGCTATTAATTTTGCCATATTTTTCCTATCTTTATTTTTATCATATTTAGGACCAAAAATTCCCCTCCGTTGTCGGGTTAGTTTGACCCTGTACTAGGTCGGGACACTATGAGAACCTTGTCTCGACTCAGATGGCATTCACACACCCGGGTTTTTAGTCTATTATTGATTCCACCTAGATGTGTGCTCGCCTTGTATATGTCTCAATAATCCTCCGTCCCACCTTGACCTTTTCCGATTTTAAATTATAAACATTTTTGTAAATTTTACATCTAGCTAGTTGATTCTCTTCATCCCTATCAAAAAAAATGCCATGCAGGTGATTTTAATTTTTATTTTGTGGGGCCTCGATTCATACTAGGGGGAATATGAGGCATTCCAGTTGCAATTTCAGGATGAGACTCAGTCTGAGCCTGAGGTTAATGTGCACTAATTGGTGTGTCATCTATATTATCGTTAAATTAAATTATGATTCATCTATTTCATCATCTACTGGTATATCATTAAAAAAAATTCATCAATATTACTGAAGTCAATCAAATCATCGGGACAAGCCCTTACTTCATTGAAGTCTATATTTGCATCCTCCAGGCTGGGGTAAGACTTATAGTGGTATAAAAGGGCCTAGGAATATGATTATTAGAAGAAGTATCCTTACCCGTAATCAAACGTTTAAATTATTCCATTTTAATTATACAAGTAAATAATTAAATAAATGAAATTAAGTGCGATAATTAAAATTAAGTAACAATAATAATTTAAGGAAGAAACAAAGATACCAAACGTCGACGTGTAATCGAGGTTGAAAATTGAAACTTTGCTTAATGGATGATCCTCAAGCTAGTTACCAACTTCACTTTCAATTTTTTAACTTTGATATAATATTTAATAGTAGGAAGATTTGTAGAATTGTAGAGAGATAAATTGAGAGATTAGAGAGATGATAGGAAGATTTGTGAGAAAAATGAAGAGAAAAATGAGTTATTTATAGTTGAGAAATAGGGTTAAAGTGTAAATATATTAACTTAGGGGTTAAAATAAATATTAAGGGGTAGGTGGTTTATGGGGTGGGGGGCTAAAAATGGCCATTATAGCCGTTGCAACAATGACCAAATTTCGATTTGGTCGTTGTTGCAATGGTTATTTTTGCAAAGGGGAACGGGGACGGGTCGGGATTGGGACGGGGTCGGGACGGGCCTGGGTCAGGATGAGGCGGGTTGGGTCGAGATCGGGACGGTCGGGACAATCACAGGCCCCGTCCCGAGTTCGAGCCCCGACTCCGACAATTTTTTTTATTTTTGGGGATCGGGCCGACCCGGCCCACTGAACACCCTTAGGTTGAAGACACCAAAAAAGGAGGAGAAATATGTAACAAACCCAAAATATAAATCTCCTTCATTAGAACTAGCTGTTTATATTGAACACTAATCTGAAATTACAAAGTGCTCCAATTACGAATGATAGTAAGTAAATACAACAGAAGCTAAGAAAAAAGGGAGAGTTGGGGATGAGAAAAACATAGATACAGAGCAGAGACGAGTGAATGAATAATGAACAGTAGAATACGCATAAAGCTATTCTTTTTAATCCCTTGTCCTTTTAAATCAGTTGTCAATTAAGTCTGGATTTCAAATAAAACTTTTTAATGTTTTTCTAGGCTCAATAATTTTAGCTATCATTTCTAGCCTATAAACTCTTATGGAGTCAGCTTAGTTCACAAAAAATTCACAGTTTGTCGGTCATTGATACTATTGATGAAAAGGATGGTATTAAAGATGGTATAGTTGTCAGTTTTGATATAAATGGTGCCAAAGTTTTAGTAGTCAGCTTAGTTCACAAAAAATTCACGTTCGATGGGAGTAAATTCGTATTTCAAACCTTATGCTAATAGTTATGCAGGTACATATTTGTTCCAAATTGACTGAGAATATAAATAGAAAAGACAAAAAATGTATTTTCTGTAGGTTTTGTTGGGTACAAAGCATATAAGGCACAATGGAAGTTTAAAAGTTTTGTTTCTTACTTACCCCAACAACATTTCTGGTATGGTTATACAACAATTAAACTTGTAACATAAAGCATATACTTACAAGTTAGAATTATCTGAAATCTTTATCAACTATGAGGTGCACACGCGGTTGCCCTTCCGATTGCAAGCTCCAAGCTTCAATGTATTTCTCTTTTGGAAAGCTAGAAAATCCGACAGAGGTTCGAGAGAGTATTTGATTCTAAGTCTCTAAGGCTTAGAATGATTTTCAGAAATTGGTGTATGAATAATGAAATGAATGCCACTATTTATAGTTGAAAAATTGGTCAAAACCGGATTATGGTTTGACCTTGGGCATGACCCAAAATTCGAGGCAGAGGCACCGCGGCCCTAGGGTATGGGCGTTGCGGCGCTCGACGTGCTCCTACACTATCTCGATTTATTTTTCGTGCATTCTTAATTAAATCCAAAATCTAATTTTGACTTAATTAAAATAATCATTATTCATTTAAATATCTCGATTCCAAATCGAATATTTAATTACTCTCTCAATACATCCTTAGATCGAAACGAACAATCGACATAGTGTGACCCTACATGTCATCTCAAATCGACATTAATCAAATTAAGGTCTACACGGAACTCCTAGACTGCGCCGAAAGACGAACTCAATATATGAAGTACGTTTACGCGAATCCAGTAAACTTAACCTTTATGTGGTAAGATAAAATCCTTTCATTCACGACACACCCGATCAAGCTTAGGATTTGTCAAGTGTCTATCCAAATGACTTAATCATTGTATCTCATCTATATTAGTTGACGACTAGACCATATTCTAAATATGTCTATTGCGTTGGTCAACGACTTAGTCAACCTAATATCACTGAGAATCTGAGTGTTCTCTCGAATAAACATTCGAGGAATGAATCCTAATCTTGGCTCAACTACCACCTTCAATCCACAACATAATGTACCCAATACAAGCTGTATCTCAACCTATAAGGCATTTGAGCTTAGGACGGGATCAAAGTATGTTACTTTGTAGACAAGGCGCGTACTGACCTCAAGTCTAAGGACTTCTATCTCCCACACGCTGATCATACTTTAGACAAGTATAACAAACAGTATATCAACAGGGTATACCAATACTTTCAAAGTATCTATATGTCCATCATGAGTAGCCATTACTCGTAGCAGGTGAGACATACTACATCCTCTAAGAATGTGATGCAGACAACATGTCGACTTATCACATATCATCGATATCCCATTCTCGATGATCATTAGTCGAGGCTATTTAAAGAGTTACGCTCTATCATGAATAACTCACTCTATTAATGACAACGTAAGCTCAAGGGATGCACATTAATGAATAATTACAAATAATCAAATAATATTTCAATAATTGCAAATGCCAAAATATTAATTTCCATTAATAATAATATAAATGTGTATAAAATACATTTACCCTAATACAGATTGTCTCTAGGACATAAATATACTTTCATTTTCAACTAAAAGACATCTCTATAGCAATTGAGGTGGTGAATTTTCACTTTATAGGATAGGAGTTCACTTTAAAATTGTTTGTGATGTGCTGACCTTGAGTATATGCTTTAACAACAATTACATACTTCGATGCTTTTTATTCTTTTTAAAATTACAGCAACAATATCCTTTCTGTAATTTCTTAATTAAAATTCTTAGGTCTAAGGTTTTAAGGTCCCGTAATGTCATATAATTAGTTGGGACTCATTTGAGTGTATTTGAGTTGTGTAATTACATTCACACTCAAAAGTTTTTGAGAGAAGTGATCAATCTTCCCTTGTGTGAGAGCCATCAGGGTCGGGAATAGCTACCCATGCTCAGGGCACGACAGGATATGTTTAGACTTCAACGCTGACAGATTATTCTTATTTATATTGTTTTAGACTTTCTAGTATTTCAGGGAATGCCCCGAGGACAATATGTATTTAGCATTCTTAGACGTTCATGTACTACTAAAAAATCTGATTTTACCCACCTAAGTTACCGACCTCAATTGAGATATGTAAAATGCCTACCTCATGAAGTCGGTAAATGCCTCATAATTTTTTTTATAATTTTTAAAAAAGTAAACCGACCGCATGAGGTCGTTAATATTATACAAAAATCCTTATTAAAAATATACTGATCTTACAATGTTGAAAATTTATTTGAAAATAAATATTATAAATTATTTTAATAAACCAATCTCATAAGGTCGGTAATCTTTTTAATTATAAATAAAATAATTAAAATTACTGACCTCGCGACGTTGCTAATTTTAGTCAAATAACTATTAAATTTACCCAGACACCACTGTCGCCGTTCGTAGCCAATACCGCCGTCGCCATTCCTATCCAGCCATTTGAGGTATTGTTTTTTATTTTCCTTGTTTCGCTTTTATTATCAATCAGTTTTTTTTGATAATTTGATTAGTGGATTTTTCTGTCACATTGAATTCACTTGCTTTGTTACTGTGTGATTCCCGTTGCGTCAGTACAAAAGAAAGAATGTGTAGTGTTAAAGAACCCCAAGTTATCGGATATTTGAATGGAATGAGTATAAATGGAGTGAATATAGCTGACCGAAACCAGCTTGAGATTTAGGTAATTGTTCTTGTTGTATTTTGGAAAAGTTAGGGATGTCCTAAAATAGGAAAGGTTTGAGTAAATTGGGACAGAGGGATCAACTGACAACAAAAGAGTTGTTATTGAGCTACAAGCTCTTGCTCAATTAAAGGCTGCATATTGAAAATTAAATAGTCTTTGTATATGTCTTAGATCATGAATAAATGGCTGCAAAGTCTAGTAGTACATCATATTCAAATGAAGTACCAGATGATTTTCTAAGTACTACAACAACAACAACAATATACGTAGTGAAATCCATAACGTGGGGTCTGGGAGGATAGAGTGCACATAGACCTTATCTCTACCTTAGTAGGTAGAGCGGCTGTTTCCGAAAGACCCTCGGCTCAAGACATAGCATAAACACAAGCAAAGCAAAGGAAACGGTCAGACCCGGATAAGAAATTTAAAACATTTTTTTTCTAAGTACTAAAGGGATGAAAAAAAATATCAGGAAATGCAACTAGATGCATTACTTGTGGTTCCGAAGTTTAATCCTTTTCTTAATTTGATTATCTTTTGCAGAAAACTGAACAAGGGGTTGCTCTTGCAATTTTGAGGGAATCATTGAATTTAAAGAGGCAACCATGGCCTCAAGTCTCTGAAAAGCCTTGTCAGACAGCTGCTGAAACTAGACCCCAAGAAGCATTTAATAGCCCAACAGATTCTTGGTAAGTATTTTTTAACTCATATTTGCGGAATTTGAAGTAAACAGTTACCCTGGCACATGGAGAATTATATGTTGAGCAAACAGATGGTTTGAGCTAGATCACTATTGTTAAATATGTGCATATTGAATTCTTGAAAAACAGCCCTAATCCAAACTAGTTTTTAGGGTTGAGTTACATTCTTTACCGTTTGTCATATACAAACGTATTGTTTGATTCCACAAGTGTAATTACATGATTAGATTAAATTTTTGAAAAAAAGTTACGAAAATTGAGAACTTCTTGATAAAGAACTCTCTTAGTCAGTCTACATGAATTCGGATTAATCGGTCGTGAATTGATGACAGAGCATGGTTAAACCACAAAAACATAGAGAACAGGCAGTTTAGCTACTGAATGGTCTCTATAAATATTACTTATATATACAAAGTAAAATCTTTTATCATACACAAAACAAAATCCAAAAGAATCATTGTGATCTCCATGGAAAGCACTGAAGATTGGAGCAAGAACCATCCCAAGTAGCACTACACAAATCTTGCTTTTTTCCTTCTCCAATATCTACACCATCACAACACTTGCAAACCATTCCAAGTGTCTCAAACATCTTCAAGTACTCTACTGAAGAAGTAAACTTATTACTATGTTGTTGTTGTTGTTGTACAGAAATTGGTCTTGTAGCATCTGCAAGTCCAAATCTTGATTCTGAGAAGTTGATAACCAAAAGGGATAGTAGCAAAAAATGAACCTTGAACGATGACATGTTATGTTCTTTTTCTTGTTTCAGACTTTGGGAAAAAACAACCTATTTATATGCTGCTAATGATTATAAAAGTACAAGAAAAATATATATATACAAGATGCAGGTTCTTAGATGTTCCTTATGGAGACTTTAGAGGAGACTTAAAAGGGGCCTATCCATTGTCACGGGTTCATACTTTCACATAGAATATAAATTATTTAAAAATTTACTAAAATTATTGTAAGTAGTATATATAATTCATAACTTTAAAAATATAATAAATTAATACTAAAAACATAAAAATTAGATCATAAAATTTAAATAGTAGATCCAACTGTGGAGGAAAGTGAGATATAATAGAAGAATAGATAAAGTCATATATTTAAATCTAGAAGGTGGCTGTTTTTATCAACCTTGAAAGGTACGTGAAAGGCATAAATGTGGGCTTCTAGACTCTAGAGATTGAGATTGAGAGATTTTGCATAATACGACAGAAAAGCATGGCGCCCACACGTTTCCAAAATGTCCTAATTTCATACGTACTAAGTAATTTACTATGCTGTTTATTTAACATTTCTATGAAGTTTCCTTTTTTATATTAGTAGAATTTCTCCATGATACCGCCCTTGTAGATCCAATTGCTTGTACTGATAGACAAAAATACAAATAAATAATATTTGTTATATAATACTTAAAATAAGAATTATATCTTCTGGCTAAAATTGTCCTAAAAGGCGCTAATAGTTTGTTTGGCCAATTTAAAAATATATTTATTTTGAAAAAATATTTTTCGTAAAAGTATTTTTTGAGAGTAACAGTTTTTGTTTGGTTAATTAATTTAAAAAGAATTTTGTTAATATTAGAGTAATATTTCATGCTTGGCCAATGCTCAAAAGTGTTTATGGAGAAAAGCTATTTTTTTTTGTAACTTCTACAAAACAGTTTCTAGTACTTCTTAAAAGCATTTATCCTTTCCTTAAAAATTTGGCCTAATATCTTTAACAGTGTCGTCTTTGGGCCCGTGCGAGCTGTGCTACAGCATGGGGCCTCCGAAAAATGAAAAAATTTAGGAGCCCTTTTTTTAATTTTTTATTAAGTAGTATTAGCCAGAATTTACTGTAAAGGCCCATAATTCGCAGGTTTTCACAGGTCTTAGCCCAATCTAATTATTGAAATCGTATATTTACTTATATTAATGGCTCACTTTTACGAATTAGAACATGACCCTCAAAATGTTTGAGACGGTCCTATACCTCAACTTTAAAATAAGTACTTTTTGAATGAAAAGAAATACTTTTAATTTCTCAAAAACTTGTCCAAACGGGCTATAAGAATTCTTAGGATCAAGACAGTACTAGAGTAATTATTGATCAAAATTAATAAAGTACGCCAATTATTCTGGAGGTAGGTTCCTAGATACTCGTGGTATGCAGTAGGTTAGATTTGTTGAACTAGATGGTTATCCCTATTCATTTTGTTTGTTTATAGTTTGATTTAATACAAAATTTAATATAATTAAAAAATTTATGAATCGTAAGTATGTCATATTATTTGTGACCATAAAAATTTCCTATCTAAGAAATATAAAAATATGTAATTACTTTTTTTGGAATAGACTTATAAGAAAATACTAACGAACAAAATGAAAATGAGTATTATTGAGTTTCAAAATCCAGTAAATGCAAAATATAATAGAGAAAAAAGCGTGGACGGCAGGATTCGAACCTGCGCGGGCAGAGCCCACATGATTTCTAGTCATGCCCGATAACCACTCCGGCACGTCCACAACTTGGTGAACTACTTGTTTCTGAGATTTATTTAACGGCGAAGTAGTCGATGCCATCAATACATTTAACAACTACAAGACAAGACAAAATTGCTCAATGGTAAGCACCTCCCTCTTTAAGGTGGTGAGCTGGAATCATAAGGGAACAAAACGAGGGGAGCTCCTGGGAGGAAATTAAAAAAAACTATGAAATGCTAAGTGATTTTCCTATTTCAGAGGTATTTCTTGAGTCGATCCACTTACATATTTTGATTTTAATATTATATCACAAGTTACTTCACATATTACTTAGACGTAACATTCAATTTGGTTTCGCTCCGTTTAAATCTTAATGTACTTTTTCAATTTTCGTGTGCTCAAAATTTGCTATAGCTTCCCAATCATGCAGCTATTAAGCATATTAACTTTGATTCGACATTGTTTTTCCTCATATCTTTCTCAAGAAAAAGTTAAGTGGTATGACCAGTTGAATAACATACTAACAGAAAATATCCTGTCATGCTTTGGCCAAATGTTTTTTCTTGGTCTACGAAGTCTTTCCCCTACTTTTGTCCCATAGCAGTTTTAATGCACTCCGGCCGAAATAGCACATAAAATTCACTTCCACCAATTGCTCTTGGCAATTTTGATATAAATGTCTTTCAAAATCACTGTCCTCAAAAGTAACAAAATTATGGACTTGCAGCAAGGGTTCAATAAGGAGTTCAGGTTATAAGTACATTTTTAAACTAAGCAAAAGTTAATCTACTACTTGTTTCCATATCTAAATGACGTTTTGCTAGTCTAAATGCTGGGACGATAAGCCACTAGAAAACACACAATACATAGACAAATGGATGTCGACGTCCCCCTGAAAGCAGGGAGAATATAAAGAACCTAAATAACAAGAATCTTGGCCAACACTGTAACATAGATTTACTAAAGTTGGCAAAACTTATATACACCGTTGACTAACCCAAAACACAGAAACTCAATTATCAGTTGTAAATTTTCTAACTGAAATCAAGTTTTTAATTAATTGAGGTGCGTGAATGACGTTTTTCAAAATTAACGATGAGTTCGGGTGAGACAAGTTTGTAGTACCATAACCACAAATTGGAAGCTTTTGGGGCTGAGTTAGGCCCGAAATCCATTCTTTACATGGTATCAGAGTCAGACCCATTCCAATTCTATGTTCACCGATGTTGGGTCCCCAAATTATGTAATCCACGCTCCGGTTAACGGAGTCTAGGCGTGCGGGGGAGTGTTAAGAGTCCCACATCGGAAATGGAATGGGAACATGGACTCCTTATATGGACTTGGACAATCCTCACCCTACAAGCTAGATCTTGGGCCTTGACCGTCAATAACATAATCAGAACTGTCTTCTACCAGAAAACCACAACCATAGCCAGATTTGGTCACACAACTGTTGACCGACATCTTTCGAACACTAATACAATTTTGTCTTAAAATTGTTGAATGTAAAGCACTACGAGAAGTAAATAAATATTACAAGTGCTTCGAAAGGATAAATAACAAATTACAATAAGAAGTTGTCAATCATTTAATCTTGAACTAGAACTTCAAATCTGGATTTTGTATTCAGAAATACAAGAATATGAACTGCTACACTTGTGGCTTGTAGAACCGCTGAGAATCCGAATGGTTAGAGTCCTTTGAGTTTCAAGTTCACACCTGAAACACTTAGAAACTAATTAGATAATCACAACACTGTCGGCTGAGTATATGCTTTTACGTTAGCGCGCAATAGTCTCCCAAGATAAAACAACAACTAATCAACACTACAAATCAAATAGGTTGATTCTGACGAAGAAAACAAATATGAAACGACTTGCTGAAGAATGAAAAATTTAGAGAAAAAAGGAAGAGTTTCTGCTTTTGTTCAAGACTTGTGTCTTCTCTTTCTTTTCTTTCTCTCTACTGTCTACTCAAAATTAGAGTAAGGTCTTCTCTTTATAGTGTTTAGGAGGTATTAAGAGGCTGCTTAAGAGGTATAGTCATGGCCAGAAACGTTTTGTAATAAATGCAAAACGTTTCAGACGGGCGGGGCTAGCCTTGAACCCAAGCACACCTAGGTCCTCCCTCCTTCAAACACATGGGTTACCCCTTGGGGTCCCAAACCCTTATCCATTTTTTAGGCTTATAAAATGAACAATTCTTCATTTTCCCACCGATGTGGGAGATTTGTCTCACACCATATTTTCATGCCTCAAACACCGTACTTCGTGGACCAATATCTCTTTCATTTCTTAACGAAATTTGACGATCATTGGTCCTACGATCATCTACTCACTTAGTAGATTATGCACGTGTGAAGAACCAAAGTCTCCAACATGCGGAACCCAAGTGTTTAAGTCATTAAAGATGGGTGGACGCAACCCCGATCAAAGGTAAATTTCCAACAATTACTAACTATTAGCTGCATGTCAGCACACTCATCAAAGATTGGCTGGGTCATTTGTGAATGGAGAATGGCTTGATAAAATGCCAGCATGTAGAATTCAGTTTTTGGCTGAGGGAGTGAGTGACCATTGCCCTATGCATATAGCATTGGGCAATCAACCTCCAGCTAAGAGGAAAGTTTTTAGGTACTGTAATATGTGGGGAACTCATCCACAGTTCAAATATTGTACAGAATGGGTGGAGGATATCTGTTGATGGATGTCATATGTTTAGAGTGGTAAAGAATGTTAAATACATGAAGCATAAGTTGAGAGGGTTACATACTCAACATTTTAGTAATCTGTTTCATGAGGTGGATTCTTGTAGAGACAGGCTGAGGTATGTGCAGACTCAGTTGCAACTGGATCCTATGAGTAGGGTGTTGCAAGAGGAGGACAAGGAAGTAGGGAGGGAGTTTAAAAGGATTAGTTATATGACTGAGATGCTATTAATGCAATAGAGTAAAACTACATGGATTAAATTGGGTGATGACAATATAAAGTACTTTCACTCAGTGATCAAACAAAGAAACTTACAACAGGCAGTGACCCAATTAAAAGATGATCAGCAAATTCTGCATACTGATCCTCTTGAAATTGCAAACTTATTTGTGTCATACTATCAGGAATTATTGGGAAAGAAAGGAGAAGAGCATAGACAAGCAACAGCTGATTCTTTTTTGCAGAATGGTCCTATCCTAACAATAGAACAGCAGGTGCAACTCTTGAGAGAATTTTCAAGAGGATGCAATGTTTGGTATAAAAACAACCAAAAGTCCTGGCCCAGATGGGTTTGGAAGTGATTTCTTTAGAGATGCTTGGGATGTAGTTGGGGAAAGTAACAGATGCAGTGCTTGAGTTTATGAGGAATGGGAAGATGTTGAAGCAACTCAATGCAACAGTAATTACATTGATATCAAAGTGGCTAAGCCTGAAAATGCAAGTCAATTTAGGCCTATTTCTTGTTGTAATGTAGTTTACAAGTGCATCTCAAAGTTGTTGTGTAGTAGACTTTAGACAGGTTCCTCTCCCTCTCTGGTGAATCAGACACAAGTTGCTTTTGTACCAGGCATATCTTTGGTATAAAATATTTTAATTTGTCATGATTTATTGAGGCAGTATAATAGGAAGACATCTGCAAGGTGTATGATGTAGATTGATCTAAGGAACGCCTATGACATGGTAAGATGGGAATTTGTAGCAGAAATGTAGAAGTGGTATGGATTTCCACCAAAGTTTTGTGAGATGATTATGGTGTGTTACTACTCCCCATTTTTCTATAAAGGTGAATGGTGAGTGTCATGGATACTTTGAGGGGAGGAGAGGATCGAGACAAGATGACCCTATTTCTCCCTTGTTGTTTGTGTTGGTCATGGAATACTTGTCTAGGGTCTTAGGGAAGATGGCAAAACTACCAGACTTTAGATTTCATCCCATATGTAAACATCTGAAGCTGACTCATCTAACCTTTGCAGATGATCTCATGATATTCTGCAAAGGGCATGTGGCTTCAATAAGAAGGATAATAGAAGCATTGCATCACTTTTCCCAGGTGACAGGATTGGTGGCTAACATTGACAAGTCCAATATATTTGTTGTTGGGGTGGATGATCCAACTAAGATGCAATTGTTAAATATGAATGGGTATGCTATTGGTACTTTTCTTATAAGGTACTTAGACCTCCCATATCCTCTAAGAAATGGAATAAAATGAACTACTACCAACTGTGCAAGAAGATAACAGAGAAGCTTAGAGTTGTGTCTACTAAACACTTACCTTATGTTGGGAAGTCGCAAATAATTAACTCTGTGGTATTTTCTCTGCGTAAATTCTGGAATTCTGTATTCATTCTACCATAGAGTGCGCTTAAGGAGATGGATAGAAAATGTACGGAGTTCTTATGGGGTACCATTGGTTGTTTGGAATAAGATTTGTAAGCAAAAGAAGGAAGGGATGTTAATATAAAAGGGAGCAAGTTGTGGAATATTGCTGCTGTGGGGGAAACTCATATGTTTTGTGATGGAAAAGAAAGATATATTATGAGTGAAATAGGTAAATGGAGTGTATATGCACAATACAGATGACTTTTGGGATCATATACCACCCTTTGAATGCAACTGATACTGAAAAAGATTGCATAAATTGAAATTTAGGATGGTTTAGTTGGTATGCAAAGAAGTTCAGTCGGGTACAAATAGTTGATTGGAAGTGCACCACAGTTGGTAGTAGCTAATGTAGTATGGAACAGAGTTGCTATGCCAAAACATAGGTTCATTCTATGGTTGGCAAATATGGGGAGGCTATTAACAAAGAATAGGTGTAGGTGGGGATGATGATACATGTGTGTTGTGCACCACTGATGCAGTTGAGGACAGTACTCACATATTCTCTACATGCCCTTGGACTAGAGGGATTTGGAATGCAGTTCATGGATGGCTTAATATGCAGATACAACAAAGAGGGATATGCCGAGGATAAAACTGAAGCACTGGAGCAAGTTTAGGAAGGATGTTGTTGGTGCTGTTTATGCAGCAGTGGTTTATCATACTTGGATAACTAGGAATAACAAAAAATTTCAAAGGAAGACTGTGCAGTATAGTCTTATAGTTCAGCAGGTGCAATTTGTAATGAGAGAGAGAGAGAGTAACAATATTTAGGAATACCAAAAGAGGTAGGAAGAATAGGGATTTTTATACAAGGTATATGTAATTAGAGTTGCTTAGAGGTCTATTAGTATTGGCACCCTTCCTAGAAGGTGGTCGAGACTATAGATGCTCTCTTAGGTGTATCTGTTATTATTTGTTGGTATGGTAATATTTCACATCCTATTGCCAAAAAAAACTTATTGCATCCATTTTTAAGCAGAGATATATTTGTTGGCAAAGTAAGGGCCAGCTGAAGATCCTGCAATTACCAAAACCAACAGGGGTGATGCGTTTATAACACGTGCACGCCTGCCCCGCTCAAGGGTCGGAGTATTTTTTACGGAACAAATTCGGCAGAATTCAATAGCTTTGTATTATCTTAAAAATCCATCTAATATGAATATGCACTAATGCCAATTGTTGACTAAACGGTTGTCAATAGCTCTTAAATTTACTTCATTCGTCCCAATTTAAGTGTTTTACTTTTCTTTTTTTGTGTCCCAAAAAATGTCTCTTTCTATATAGTAATTTTTGAAAAAGTTTTAGACCACAAGATCTAAATGACTACACTCATCTTTAATTTAACAACACAAGATTCAAAAGTCTCCTTTTATTTTCTTAAACTTTGTGTCTAGTTAAATTAGAATACTTAAATTGAGACGGAGAAAATAGTATATATTTAATTTCAATTTCCCATTTTAAATTTAGGACTCACTAATTCTAAAAAAACTACGATTTAGAATGCATAAACTAGAATCCTTCATCCCACTGAGTGTGATGATGTAGTCAATAAGGTAACAATGTGACAGAAGACCACAGGTTCCTAGAAATGTCTACAAAATTTTGCAATACATATCTCATATTTATATTTGTTGCGACTTGATTACGCACGTAACCAATATGATGAACTTGGACAACTTTTATAATGCATCTTATGACCTTTCGAAAAGAAATCATAGAGACCAATTATTCCAAAACTTAATGAAATGAACTGAGCCTAAAATTGAGGTTTAATTATTAATTCATGATTAATAGGTTGAGCTGATCATTTAGAAGCTACCAGCTGACAAATTATATCGAAGAGGAAGCAAAGAGTCTTTCATTGCACCAGCCAAATTTTCAGCATATGCTATTCTCAGAACCTCAGATTCTGAATCAATATCCTTATTACTCGCCTATTTCTTTCATTTTTTTATAATCAAAATTCAACAACAACAACATACTCAGTAATACACAAGTGGGTCTGGGAGAGTAGAGCGTAGGCAGACCTTACATCTACCTTGTAAGGTAGAGAGGTTTCCGATAGACCCTCGGCTCAAAGAAAAGTAAACCAAAGCAGTCAGAAAAAGAAATAACAGAAGTAAAGAAGTAATAACAGAATACGATATAACGCATGGCAGAGCAGTCTGAAAAGAAAAAGAAAAACTAAGACAATACAGTAACCACCACAAAATCATATGATAATCTGATTACAAGAAACACAGACAATAACAGAAATCTAAGGAAATACTATACGATAACACTATGACTACAAGTAGGAAAGAAGCGTGACAACGCTCAACTACCTATCTATACTAGCCTTCTACCACAATTTAAGTCCTGCATAACCTCATATCTAAGGTCATGTTCTCGGTGAGCTGGAACTGCGTCATGTCATGTCGAATCACCTCTCCTCAATACTTCTTCGGCCTACCTCTAACTCTCCTGAAACCATCCAAAGCCAACCTCCCACACCTCCGCACTGTGGCATCCGTGCATCTCCTCTTCACATGCCCGAACCATCTTAGTCTCGCTTCCCGCATCTTTTCCTCCACCGAGGCCATCCCCACCCTATTCCGGATCTCTTCATTTTTAGTTCTATCTCTCTTCGTATGTCCACACATCCATTGCAACATCCTCATTTCCGCCACCTTTATCTTCTGAAACTGAGAGTTCTTGACTTGCCAACACTACGCCACATACAACATAGTTGGTCTAACCACCAGTCTGTAAATCTTGCCTTTAAGTTTTGGTGGTACCTTTCTTATCACACAAGACTCCAGATGCTAACCTCCATTTCATCCACCGTGCTTCAATACAACGCGTGACATGCTCGTCAATCTCCCCATTAACTTGAATAATAGATCCAAGATACTTGAAGATCCCTTTCTTCTGAATGACCTGGGCATCAAGCCTCAATTCCACATCATCCTCTTAAGCTACCTCACTGAACTTGCACTTCATGTATTCTGTCTTGGTCCTACTCAACCTGAACCATTTCGCTTCCAAAGTTCGTCTTCAAATCTCTAGCTTAGCATTAACGCCGCCTAAAATCTCGTCAATCAGAACTATGTCATCTGCAAATAACATACACCACCTTGAATTTACCGCGTCAACACATCCATCACCGACACAAATAAAAACGGGCTAAGGGCTGAGCCCTGGTGCAACCCCATCCCAACTGAAAAATACTCCGAGTCTCCTTCCAATGTCCTTACCATGATCTTGACTCCATATGTTTACGCCATAAGTACCCTTCTAGCCTCCAAGCATCTCCAAAATTCAAAATTCGGTAAATAATTCAAACTCATGATGTGCACCTAAGCTATTTCATTTAACCTGACAACAAATTCTATATTAACTAAAAGATTTAAATCCCCTATACTCCACCCCGCATTAGACTGTCAGGGGCAGAAATTTGATCATGTACTTTATCAATGCACCTTAATAACAACATAATACCATTCAATTCCAAAACACAGGTGGGAGTGAGCCAGTTTAGTTTCCCAACTATGATAAGACGTTGATGAACATCAAACTCAGACTAAAATGAGCATATGATTCAACCAAATGCTGTAAAGGTGCTGGAAGAAAATGATTAGAGCAAAACTAGAACTACATTAAACATAGATACATGATATAATAAAACTCAGGCTTAACTATAATGTAAACCTGATAATAATTTTCATGTGTCTTTGGGTACTCTTAGAACATTAATCATAAAATCCAGGAACAAAAAAAAAACAAGGATAAAACAGTAGCACCAACAGGACAACTACTTCAGTCCAAGCCTCAAAAGTGAAGTTGAGACCCATCATGCTGCAAAGGCTCTCAACATTTAGATGAGGAGCTTCTCAATGGCATCCTGCACAACAAGAGAAATAATATTTACAAGGGAAGGAGGTTGATATGCAGAAGAAATGTATAAATAGACAGAAAAACCCTTTGGAATATTACCTTTAATTGCTGTATTTGAGATTTCAACTGGCTTCCCTCATTGCTCGTCACTGAACAAGCAATAACGGGACGGGTAACACCACATGCCCGGCCAAGAGCTTGCTTTGAAGGGACAAAGACATACGGCACATTCTGAAAGATGAAAGTAAAAGGTTAGCACTCTTGACATAAAACCAAACTTGCTTGTTATCTTAAAACTTATTTGAACAGTAAGCTGTTTAGCACCAAAAAAGGGATATTTGTAGTCCAGTAAAAGAGCTAGATTGGTCTAGGAAAAGTAGCAATAATTGAAAGACAAGAATGAATACTCAGATTGTTGTTCAAGGACATCAATTCTAGGTATAACTATAACTAAGAACATGCAGATGCAACAAAGAAACAATTGGGAATTATAAGAGACTGAATAAAACAACAAATGAACTTCTTTTGAGTAAAAGCAGGTTAGTTAGCCCGTATGCTGATAATGGCATCCCTTGCAACCATATAGTTCTAACAAGATTTCTCCTTTTCAAAGCTTTTCGCACACAAGTAAAGTGCATTTGCTTAGCATAGAGAACGTTTTTCTTAGTCCAATTTACGCCGACAACACATCAGTTTATTAAAGTTATCCAATTCTCTTTGTTTATACACAGAGATACAGAGCAGTAATCCCTTGTTCATAAAAGTTGCCCCCAGGGCTTTGGTTCAGCAGAGAAGTACATCCCATGGGATGTATGATAGGCGCACATCACGAATCCATATCAGTATAATTTACCTCATTAGAAAGACTTTTTAAATGAAAAAAGTTTCAGTCTTTCTATTTGATCTTAATTCTTGCTCTAAACAACACCTAAAAACTTCAAAATTCTATATGCAAGAGACATAAGTTTGATTAACGGCAGCAAATTCTCCCCAATTTCTTGAGTCAACACAAAGAGGATAAACTTAACAGGTAACATGACTATAATTGGTTACCTGGCAACTGGTTTACTAGTTCAAAAACATTTGACACCATGCAATGAAATTTATAGATGGCTTGGTCTTGCTGCTTTAGTTGTATATTCAAGACGAACAGAAATTACATGTCAAAACTAGAATAAAACAGGAAGCAGCTACAAGACTCTTGTTTAATACAAACTCTTCAAAGTGATGAGTTCATAAAGTGGAATGTGCATAATATACACATGGTTTCAATAGAGGCTGAAATCAGAATAATATAACCTCACACGATATAACACAAAAGAGTAACACAAATAACTCTTGAAAATGCCAATAACTACACCTGAAAAAGAAGAGACAAGTTTAACCTTGCCCTAGCCAGAATCCCTTACATAGATACTCAATATTCATTACCTCTATTTGGAGTTGTTTAGTCACTACTTAAAAAGAGGCACAACACCAAAAAGGGTGAAAAAATAAAACTTTGTTAAGAAAAAGGCAAATATAATTCACCTTATCTTCGGCAAGGAGCGGAAGATGAAGAAGGATTTCTAGGGGCTCAGTATCTGCCGCCATGACAACAAATTCTGAAATTCCTCTGTTTAGTGTCTTCGTGGCTGAAACAAAACAACAGCACAGTTTTCTCGTTAAGAAGTAAAATACAATTGAGTAAACAATCATAAATTGATGCCTAACATTCTTCGTTGGTGAAATGAAAGCAACCCCAGTTTTCTCCATAGTTAGTTAAGCACTAAACATAAAAGTAACTTGTTAACCAAAAAAAAAAAATCTTAAGTCTCAAAACTATAACTTTCTTTAAGGCTTTCTCAATCTTTAGTGGAGCACGCACCAAACGTAAGAATAACTTATTCACCAAAAAATCATTTAATAAAGTTTCAAAATAATACTGTAACAATCTTTCTGGCTCTTATCACCAAATATTTGACAAAAAAGGTTTTTTTGGGGTTAAAATGGAACTAATAATACTGTAATAATCTTTTTTTATGACAAGGAACCCGCAGGCCCCTTCGGGTGCACATAGGGTAAACCCGCTCTTGTGCAATAGAGCGCAAACCACACCAGAGAGATAACTCACACTAGGCAAGCCTCGTGCAATTATATTGTAACAATCATTATTGCTCTTATCCGCAAATAATGAATAAAAAAGTTTTCTTTGGGGCTGAAACGAAACTAATCTAGTTTTCTTAATCTTTAGTTAAGCAGTAGATATAAAAGTGATAAGCAACATAGATAAGGTGTAAAAGTTTAATTAAAAGACCTTCATTAGCACCCTTTTTAAGCTGCTTATAGTTGGCAGCTTGTTGAACCAAATCCATTATGGTTGTTGTAAGCTGGGAATCAGCAAGTGGGTATGCTTTTGGGTTAACAGTTTCTGTTGCCTGCAAATTAACCAATCACATATTAAAATTAATTGTGTATTACAACATATAAATCAAGCAAAAAGTATGAAGGGTTGCAATAAAATTAAGCAAAAGTATTAGAGAGAGAGAGAACCATGGTAGCGGCGAGTTGAGAGAAGTGTGGCGAGAAGGAAAGAGGAGTTTAGGGTTTAGGGAAGATGGCTAGGGTTTAAAGGAAAAACTACGGCACTATAATATAAATTGGGTTATTTTCGTGAGGTATTATTGTCTATTGACCCAAACCAAAAATATCCCAACATCTTTTTCCTTTTTTAAAAAACAATATTCTTTATTCTTTTTTCTTTTTTTTGCTTTGTTTTCCAATGTTAAAAAATAATAAAAACAACATACGCAGTTGTAATCCACAAGTGAGGTCCAAAACGAATAGAGCGTATGCAGGCATTAACTTATATTAGAAAGTAGAAAAATTATTTTTCATTGACCCTTAACCATACTAATTTTATGTTTTTTTATATTAGTGTATTATGTCAGTTGTGGTCATCTCGATTAATTTATCGAGAAAGTTCTTTTAATTTATAAGCATGTTTAGTAAAATTATTCACTAAATTAAAACAAATAAGCTATGCGAAGTGTTTGTATTTGAGATCTCTACATGAATGCTTCAATCAAAAAGTCATTTTCTTACATCATTTTATAAATAGTTTATTTTTCATAATAATTCAAAATTTTATATACTCGCATGACCAAAAAGAGAGCGAGGCCTATGTGAACTTTATAAAAGTGTGTAAGGACAAGATAGGAAAGAGAAATGCAAGCGTCAACTCTTCAACGAGGGGGAAATAAATTTCTAAGGCCCTAGCCTAACAAATTCAAGTTTATTTACAAATAGGTAATTAAATTTGACAAAATATATCGTGATATACACGCATATACAACAGTGTATATCACGGTAATACACGACATATTGAAGACAGTTTTAGCCGTGATATACACGGTATATACAGCAGTGTATATCACGATTTTGGTACATATTTTGGTAACTTTAGTTTGTATTTAATTAGCATTGTACACTTACCATAATTATGATAGAATATACCGTGATATACACGGCATATACATCAGTGTATACCACGGTAATACACGACATATTGAAGACAGTTTTAGCCGTGATATACACGGAATATACAACAGTGTATATCACAATTTTGGAGCATATTTTGGTAACCTTAGTTTGTATTTAATTAGCATTGTACACTTACCATAATTGTAGAATTATTGTACAAATAGAATAAGGTTTTAGGAGTAGATTAGGAATACGATTTTCCACATTATGGAAATTATAAATTGTATATATACTCATTCATTAATGAAAATAATCAAGGGATTATTTTTTTCATGGTATCAGAAGTCTAGGTTTTTTATACCTCTCCCGTCTTTTTTTTCCTCAAGCTCTCGATTTCCGAGCCTCCTCGGTTTTCGTGCCCTTATTCTCCCCTCTTCACAAATTAGTCCAAACCCCTACTTCACCTATTGTTCTTTCGTTATGTCTAAGAACATCTTTCATCCTGCCCTTACTGTTTCCAACATCAAGAACCACATCCCTATTGTTATTGAGATGGAAAACATCCAGTATGCGACATGGGCAGAGTTGTTCAAAATTCACACAATCTCACATCAAGTCCTCCATCACATAATTCCTCCTGCTACCCCTACTCCCGCGGAGGATCCTCAGTTATGGATTACTCTTGATGCTACCGTGCTTCAGTGGATTTATTTCACTATTTCTACCAACCTTTTACATACGATTATTGAACTAGACACTACGGCTATGGCTACGTGGAATAGATTGTGTGATATATTCTAGGATAATCAACATTCCCGAGTTGTCACCCTTGAGCAGGAATTTTCCCAAGTCAGCATGGAAGATTTCCTGAATGTTTCCGCTTATTGTAAACGGCTCAAGGAATTGGCGGACCAACTCCATAACGTTGGAGCGTCTGTTACACATAATCGTATTCTTCTATAAATGGTTGCCGACATTTCTATGGCTTATAATGGCGTTGGGACTCTCCTCCGTCAAAGTAATCCGCTTTCATATTTTTATCAAGCCCGCTCGATGCTTACACTAGAAGAAGTCGAGTTGGCAAAAAAGGCGGCTACCGGCACTAGTTCCGTGGCAATGATGACTTCATTCGATAACTCTCACGGGTTTGTTGACAATTCGGGTCAAACCCGCAACAACGGTGGCGGCAAGAAGGGTCAAAACTGTAAACAAAATGGCAAGAATCGCGGTGGCAACAACGGTGGCGGCTGAAACAGTGGAACCACCATCGGGAACAGTAACAACAGTGAGGGTGGGCCTCGGGGTTTTGGGCCCCAGCCCGCCTGGTCCTAGCCTTGGGCCCCTTGGCAGTGGGTCTGGACTAGTGGCCCAGTCCCGCCTACTGCCCTACTCCCAATTATTTCCAGCCTCTTTGGGCCTCAGTCCAGCCACATTACAGGCCCAATACCTTGGGTCCAGCTGCAGGCAGTCGATTTCACTTTGGGTTGGGCCCACATATCGGTTTGCTTGGGCCTCAACCTCCGCAAACATTCCAGGCAGTGGGCCCAACACCGACTATTACAAATATTAAGGCCGCAATGCATACGCTTGGATTAAATCATCTGGACTCGAATTGGTACATGGACACCAGCGCCACTTCTTACATGACGTTAGACCAAGGTACTCTCTCGTCTTATTTCAATTTGAGCAAAAATCGTGGCATTATTGTTGGTAATGGCAATACAATTCCAATTCGTGGTTACGGTAATACAACTTTGTCTCCCCCACATCAATCTCTTGTCTTGAAAAATGCCCTTCATGCCCCTAACTTAATTAAAAATTTGGTGTCTGTCCAAAAATTCACCACTGATAATTGAGTTTCTGTTAATTTTGATCCCTTTGGGTTTTCTATGAAGGATTTCAAAACGGGGATACCTCTCATGAGATGCAATAGCTCTAGCTCCTTCCTTGTGGCATGCACGTTTGGGTCACCCTGGGTCGTCCATTGTTTGTTCTTTGCATAAAAACAATTTTATTTCTTGTAAGGGTACGCGTAGTAATCCAATTTGTCATTCATGTCCTTTAGGAAATCATGTTAGATTACCATTCGTAGCCTCTACTTCTCGTACTTTGCTACCTTTTGATATTATTCATAGCGATTTATGGACCTCTCCCGTTCTCAATTCTGTGGGCCATCATTATTATATTTAATTTTTGGATGATTATTCTAATTTTTTATGGACCTTTCCATTAGCGAAAAAATCACAAGTTTTTTCCACATTCTTAAAATTTAGAGCATTCATCCGTACCCAATTCGAGGGAAATAAAAAATATTCAATGTGATAATGTCAAAGAATATGATAATGAGCTGTTTCAGGAATTTTGTGATTCTAATGACATAGCTTTTCATTTCTCTTGTCCTCATACGTCCTCACAAAATGGGAAAGCCGAACGAAAAATTCGTATCATTTATAACATTATAACATTGTCCGTACTTTATTGGTCCATGCTTCCGTACCCCCTTTATTTTGGCATCATGCTCTACAAATGGCTACTTATCTCCTTAACATACTTCCTACCAAAGGGTTGACATATTCGTATGCTCTTAGAACCCTCTATAATAAGGATCCTTCGTATTTACATCTTAGAGTCTTTGGGTGTTTATGCTATCCGTTTTTCCATCAACTACAATTAACAAACTTCAAGCTCGTTTACCGCTTGTGTATTTTTGGGTTATCCATCTAATCACCATGGTTACACATGTTTTGATTTATCGTCCAATAAAATCATCATTAGTCATCATGTTATTTTTTATGAAACCCAATTTCCGTTTGCCCAAGTGCGTAGTCCCGTGCCTAGTTCGTATAATTTTTTAGATGACGACGTATCACCGTACACTATGCGCCACTTATTGGGTCAAACCAGTACCCTCGGACAACCAGCAAGCCCACTTCATGTTGGCCCGCCATCACCCACTGCCCCTTACATCCCAGGTCTAGCAACCGGGTCGAATATCCAGCCCAGTTCTGCCCCTGCTTTTATTCCAGGTCTCGATTCCCGTGTGAGGCCAACAAGCCTACTGCCTGATGGCCAGTCCGTCACCCCGTCGATTTTGTCCCAAAATCCACCCAATTCTCCCCCGAGTCACAGACCGGTCACTCGTATTCAATGGGATATTTTTAAACCAAAAAGATATTTTAATCTAAATTCTAATATTCTTAAATCTCCCCTACCCTGTAACCCAGTGTCTGCGTTAAATGACCCGAATTAAAAATTGTTTATGAATGATGAATATGATGTTTTTATAGAAAATAAGACATGGGAGTTGGTGCCCCGTCCTTCTGATGTTAATATTATTCGGTCTATGTGGATTTTTACTCATAAAGATAAATCTGATGGTTCTTTTGCGAGGGATAAGGCTCGTCTTGTAGGTGATGGTAAGACTCAACAGGTTGGCGTGGATTGTGGTGAGACGTTTAGTCCGGTAGTCAAATCGGCTACCGTTCGCATTGTTCTCAGTCTGGCTCTTTCAAAGGCATAGCCCATTCATCAGTTAGATGTGAATAATGCTTTCTTACATGGTGATCTTAAGGAGATCGTCTACATGCATCAACCATTGGATTTTTGAGACCCCATATATCCTAATCATGTCTGTTTATTGAAGAAGTCCTTGTATGGGCTCAAGCAGGCCCCACGGGCTTGGTATAAGAGGTTTGCAGACTATGTATCTACTATTAGGTTTTCTCACAACAGGTCGGATAATTCTTTGTTCATATATCGTCGTGGTACTTTCTTGGCATATATTCTCTTGTATGTGGATGATATTATTTTGACAGCTTCTTCTGACGATTTACAAAAGTTTATCATAACACTACTCAGTTCTGGGTTTGCTATGAAAGACTTGGGGTCCTTGAGTTATTTCTTGGGGATTGCTGTCACTCGTCATACATGTGGGTTATTCTTATCCCAAAGGAAGTATGCCACTGAGATCATTAAGCGAGCTGGTATGTCCTCGTGCAAGTCTACTTCCACTCCAGTTGATACTAAACCCAAGCTGGATGCTGCGGCTGGCTCACCTTACGAGGATCCAACCCACTATCGCAGTTTTGTAGGGGCTCTTCAGTATCTTACTTTCACGAGACCGTATATTACGTATGTCGTACACCTCAAACGTATTATTCGATACATCTAGGGGACACTTGACTATAACTTACATTTATATCCATCATCGACGTCTACAATTGTCTTGTATACATATGCTGATTGGGGTGGCTGTCTAGATACCAGACGCTCCACGTCTGGCTATTGTATGTTTCTTGGTAATAACTTGGTATCATGGTCTGCAAAGTGACAATCTACATTATCACGCTCTAGTGCGGAGGCCGAGTATCGAGGAGTAGCTAATGTGTTCTCTGAATCATGTTGGTTACATAATCTTCTCTTAGAACTTCATTGTCCCATTCAGAAAGCTACCTTGGTTTATTGTGATAATATTAGTGCTGTCTCCCTTTCTGGTAATCCGGTTCAACACCAGCGCACTAAACACATCGAGATGGATATCAACTTTGTTTGCTAAAAGGTAGCTCGTGGATAAGTACGCGTCTACCATGTCCTTTCCATGTATCAAATTGCAGACATCTTTACTAAGGGTCTTCCCTCGGTCCTTTTTGAAGATTTTCGAGACAGTCTCAGCCTACGAAGATCGCCCGCTATGACTGCGGGGGTGTGACAGAATATATCGTGATATGCACGGCATATACAACAGTGTATATCACGGTAATACACGACATATTGAAGACAATTTTAGTCGTGATATACACGACATAAACAGCAGTGTATATCACGGTTTTGGAGAATATTTTGGTAACTTTAGTTTGTATTTAATTAGCACTGTACACTTACCACAATTGTAGAATTATTGTACAAATAGAATAAGGTTTTAGGAGTAGAATAGGAATAGGATTTTTCATATTATGGAATTTGTAAATTGTATATATACTCATTCATTAATGAAAATGATCGAGAGATTATTTCTTTCCGAATTATCAATTACTTTTCTTATTTTTAGGTACTTCATCTTAAATAAAATAATGTTTTTGATGTTTATGGTTTAAAAATATTTACTTACGAGGAACTTTTACTAAATAGCCTTCTTATTGTATCAGCAAGAAATTTATCATAGTAGACTACTATCAAAATTGACCATTTTAGATATCATTTTCTCATAAATTTATCGTCATTGTTATAGGAATCAAGATAAATGAAAAGATAGTCTCACTGCTCATCCAAGTTTCTCTACTTTTCAAGTTGTTCATTTGAGTATCCAATAACAAAACTTGGACGAATTGATCTTTTCAGTTATTTATGCAATCAATCTTATAATTAGAAAAAAAATTGTGGGATCATCTCCAAGGGGTCGATAATATATTCGATCAATCTTGAACGTTTGTGGGAGATTTTAATGACTTTAGTAGCTTGGATGAAAGAAAAAAAAATTAGAAATGATACATTATCTAATATGACCTCTCATAGGTTCAGAGACAATATTAATCATTGTGAATTATTGAATTTGATATCGTGGTCCAAAACTAACTTGGAGTAATATGAGTGATAAACTAACAAATATCCAAGTCAGACATGACAAAGTACTAGCTAATGAAAGTTGAAAACAGTTGTTGCCAGAGGCAAAGGTTAAGAATATCCCAAAAACTTAGTGTTAAATAAGGCAATATACATATTCAATGCACAAAATCTGCCCATAATTGGGCATCTCGGTTTTGGCACAAAATCTGCCCATAATTGAGCATCTCGGTTTTGGCTATGTTTGGAGTTAAGAATATTGTATATTTGGAAAATATATGTGTAGTATATTGTAATGTATTTATTACATTAATTAGTGTTATACATTTACCATAATTGTATAGTTAGAATTATAGTAGAATAAGGATTTAGAAATAGAATAGGAATATGATTCTCCTATTATAAAAATATGTAACTTGTATATATAGCCTTTCAGTTAATGAAAATAATCGGGGATTATTTCTTTCAACTTGTTCCAACCATTCTCCAATGAACCTTTCACACACAAGGCTATGTGGTACAGTAATTCATCATTTAAAAAAATAATGAGTCTGATTGGCTGGAAACTGATAATAACTTTATCGATATCGTTGTTGATTCTCCCAAAATGCTAGAACTTTGGAATAAAAATATCTTTCAAGAAAAATTAAAAAAAGAAGAGAATTTTAACAAGATTAGAGGATATTCAAAAGAACTTGGGAAATTGTCATACCCTATATCTATTTTGAAAAGGATTTGAAAATTCAACATTATGAGTTATTAAGGAATGAAGAAATTTTTTAGCAACAAAAATCTAAACAAAATTGAGTTATCCAATGTGAGAGGAATATTAAGCTCTTTCATTTTTCACTTTTTGCAGGATGAAAAACATTATAATTAATAAGATTAGAGACGATAGTGGAAACTGACTTGATAACCCTGCTGCTATTAAAATCATTATTCATAACTATTTGTCTCAATTATTTTTTACCCATTTTAGGAATACGATTGTCAATCCTTAACTGATTCCTCCTTCACAAACATTATTTGTCCATTTTTGTAATAAGCTTATATCTATTCTTTCTTATGGGAAAATTTGCAATAATTTGCCATATTATTATTGAAAAAATAGCGATCTCAAAGCACCTACACTTGATGGTCTTCAAACCTTCTTCTATGAAGGTATTGAAAACAGATCGGACTTTCATTCTGCAACTTTGTTTAAAGAATGTTTTATAGATTTTCTAGCTTTCTTAGTGAGTTGAATTGCTCCAATGTGATGCTTCCCTAAGACTGTTGATCTTGAAACTTTTATTCCAATATCGACCTATAAGTTTGAGTAATATTTCTTACAAGGTTGTAAGAAAATAATTGATAATTGGATCAAGCCGATAATTCGTGATATTATTGAACTTTATCAAACGAAATTTATCTCAAGGAAAAGTACATTTGTTAATATCATTATTACTTAAAAAATTCTCTATTTTTTTAGGATGGTTACTCATTTGATCGAATTCAATGGCTCTGGAGTAAGCCTCACCAAAGTTAGGGAGGTCATGCTTGTTGTTAAACAGGTTAGAGTTTCTTGTGGTCCAGATGATCCTGAAAGAAATAATCGCTTGATTATTCTCATTAATAAAAGAGTATATATACAATTTACAATTTTCATAATATGGAAAATCCTATTCTTATTCTACTCCCAAAACTCTATTCTAGTTGTACAAGATCCTACAATTATGGTAAGAATACAATGCTAATTAATTATAATTTTATAGTACAAAATATGCTCCAAACCGTGATATACTTTCCAACGGACAACCTGCTTAGCCGTGTGGTCTTTTACATCCCCGCAGTCATCGCGGGCAGCCTTCGTACGCTGAGACTGTCCCTAAAATCTTCAAAAAGAACCGAGAGAAGACCCTTTGTAAAGATGTCTGCAATTTGATACCTGGAAGGGACATGGCAGACGCGTACTTGTCCACGGGCTACCTTTTCGTGAACAAAGTGATTATCCATCTCGATGTGTTTAGTGCGCTGGTGTTGAACATGATTACCAGAAAGGTAGATGACACTGACATTATCATAATAAACCAAGGTAGCTTTCTGAATAGGACAATGGAGCTCTAAAAGAAGATTACGTAACCAACACGATTCAGAGACCACATTGGCCACCCCTCGATACTCGGCCTCTGCACTAGAGCGCGACAATATAGATTGATGCTTTACAGACCATGAGATCAAGTTATATCCAAGAAACATACAATAACCGGACGTGGAACGCCTGATGTCTGGACAACCACATCAATCAGCATATGTATACGAGACAAGTGTCGCCGTCGATGACGGATATAAATGTAAGCCAAAGTCAAGTGTCCCCTGGATGTACCGAATAATGCGTTTGAGCGCATTCATGTGCTCAACCTTGGGATCATGCATAAACAAACACACCTATTGTACGACATACGTAATATCTTATCTCGTGAAAGTAAGATACTGAAGGGCCCCAGCAAGACTGCAATAACAGGTCGGATCCTCGTAAAGTGAGCTAACCTCAACAACCAATTTGGGTTTAGTATCAATTGGAGTGGAAGTAGACTTGCATGAGGACATACGGCTAGCTCAATGATCTCAGTTGCATACTTTCGTTGGAACAAGAACAGCCCACCTGCATGACGAGAGACATCAATCCCCAAAAAGTAACTCAAGGGCCCCAAGTCTTTCATAGCAAACTCAAAATTGAGCATTGTCATTATAGACTGACGTAATGCATCAGAAGAGGCAGTCAAGATAATATCATCCACATATAATAGTATGTAAGCCAGGGAAGAACCATGATGATATATGAACAATGAATTATCAGACCTGCTGTGAGAAAATCCAATAGTCGAAACATAGTATGATAACCTCTTATACCAAGCCCGTGGGGACTGCTTAAGCCCATACAAGGACTTCTTCAACAAACAGATATGATGAGGATATTTGCGATATGAACGATGAATATGATGCTTTTATTGAAAATAAGACGTGGGAATTGGTGCCCCGTCCTTCTGATGTTAATATTATTCGGTCTATGTGGATTTTTACTCATAAAGATAAATCTGATGGTTATTTTGTGAGACATAAGGCTCGTCTTGTAGGTGATGGTAAGACTCAGCAGGTTGGCGTGGATTATGGTGAGACGTTTAGTCCGGTGGTCAAACTGACTACCATTCGCACTGTTCTCAGTCTGGCTCTTTCAAAGGCATGGCTCATTCATCAGTTAGATGTGAATAATACTTTCTTACGTGGTGATATTAAGGAGATCATCTACATGCATCAACCATTAGATTTTTGAGACCCCATATATCCTAATCATGTCTGTTT
Organism: Anisodus acutangulus; assembly: GCA_029783415.1. NCBI lineage: Eukaryota > Viridiplantae > Streptophyta > Magnoliopsida > Solanales > Solanaceae > Anisodus > Anisodus acutangulus. The sequence continues at coordinate 37,287,726 of CM056508.1, forward strand.
ATTGAAAAAGTCCTTGTATGGGCTCAAGCAGGCCCCACGGGCTTGGTATAAGAGGTTTGCAGACTATGTATCTACTATTAGGTTTTCTCACAACAGGTCGGATAATTCTTTGTTCATATATCGTCATGGTACTTTCTTGGTATATATTCTCTTGTATGTGGATGATATTATTTTGACAGCTTCTTCTGACGATTTACAAAAGTTTATCATAACACTACTCAGTTCTGGGTTTGCTATGAAAGACTTGGGGTCTTTGAGTTATTTCTCGGGGATTGCTGTCACTCGTCATATAGGTGGGTTATTCTTATCCCAAAGGAAGTATGCCACTGAGATCATTGAGCGAGCTGGTATGTCCTCGTGCAAGTCTACTTTCACTCCAGTTGATACTAAACCCAAGCTGGGTGCTGCGGTTGGCTCACCTTACGAGGATCCAACCCACTATCGCAGTTTTGTAGGGGCTCTTCAGTATCTTACTTTCACGAGACCGGATATTACGTATGTTGGACAGCAGGTGTGTTTGTTTATGCATGATCACAGGGTTGAGCACATGAATGCGCTCAAACGTATTATTCGATACATCTAGGGGACACTTGACTATGACTTACATTTATATCCATCATCGACGTCTACAATTGTCTTGTATACATATGCTGATTGGGGTGGTTGTCCAGAACTACGTCTGGACATTGTATGTTTCTTGGTAATAACTTGGTCTCATGGTCTGCGAAACGTCAGTCTACATTATCACGCTCTAGTGCGGAGGCTGAGTATCGAGGGGTAGCCAATGTGGTCTCTGAATCTTATTGGTTACGTAATCTTCTTTTAGTGCTTCATTGTCCTATTCAGAAAGCTACCTTGGTTTATTGTGATAATATTAGTGTCGTCTACTTTTCTGGTAATCCAGTTCAACACCAGCACATTAAACACATCGAGATGGATATCCACTTTGTTCGCGAAAAGGTAGCTCGTGGACAAGTACACGTCTGCCATGTCTTTTCCAGGTATCAAATTGCAGACTTCTTTACAAAGAGTCTTCCCTCGGTCATTTTTGAAGATTTTAGGGATAGTCTCAGCGTATGAAGACCGTGCGCTATGATTGCGGGGGTGTGATAAACACCCGTGATATACACGGTGTATGTGTCATGTATATCACGGGCTGATTAGGAGAAATGGGTTGTTAAACCCATGATATACATGGTGTATACATACCATGTATATCACGGTTTGGTGGTCTAGTTTAGGTAATGTTTTGTTGTAGTTAAATTAGAATTGTATACTTACCATAATTGTATACTTATTGTACAAATAGAATAAGGTTTTGAGAGTAGAATATGAATAAGATTTTCCTATTATGGAAATTATAAATTATTTATATACTCTTTCATTAATGAAGATAATCAAGAGATTATTTCTTTCATACTATATCTAAAGACAACTAATAAATAGTAATAGAGACAACAATAAAAAAGAACACCAAGAATCTACGAGGTTCGGCAAAATAATTTTTTTGCCTAGTCTTTGGACACAACACAATCAACCCAAATTTTATTCCACTAAAAAATTACAAGTGAAATACTACAAGAGAGAAAGAAGATTTAAACGCCTTAGAAGATGAGAAGGCAAGTGAGAGATGATTTTAAATGAACAAAATAATGTTATTTATATAATGGAATTTGTCTCACTAATGTCATGCATGACATCACTTAGAATGTGATCATGCAATCTAAATGCATGGAAAATGCATTTACCAATTTCATGCTACAAAAATGGCTTTTAATGTTCACATAAAATCTTGACAAATTTAACAAATCTCCACCTTGGCAAGATTCTGCATTTTCAATTTTCTCTCAATGAAATTTGGTTGTGTCTTCATCTTCAATCTTCAATGGTCAACAATGTTGATCAAATTCAAACAATGTTGAAACTTGATTGCAGCCACTACTTTTGTCAGCATATCGGTAGGATTATCTGTAGTCCGAACTTTCTGCACCATGACTCAATCTTCTTTTATAATGTCTCGTATAAAGTGATATTGAACATCAATATGCTTCGTCCTTGCATGATAAACTTGGTTCTTTTCTAATTGGATAACACTTTGACTATCACAGAATATTGTGATGCTTTCTTATTCAATATCAAGCTCTCTAAGCAACCCTTGAAGTCAAATTACCTCCTTCACAGCCTCCGTAATTGTCATGTACTCTGCCTCAGTTGTAGACAAAGCAACTATTGATTGCAAAGTAGACTTTCAACTAACTGGTGCACTTGCAAAAGTGAAAACATAACCAGTAGTTGATCTTCGTTTGTCCAAATCACCCGCATAATCTGAGTCACATTATCCGACTAGATACTGACTTTCTTTCTGCTCAATAATCAAATCAACCTCTACAGTATTACAGATATACCATAGAATTCATCTCACAACTTGCCAATGCTCCTTTCTAGGATCATGCACATACCTACTTACAACTCCAACAATATGTAAAATATATGATATGGTGCAAACTATTGCATACATCAAGCTACCAACAATATTTGCATATGACACACTTGACATATATTCTCGTTCATCTTCATTCTTCAACGATATAGTGGCACTAAGCTTAAAATGAGGAGCACGTGATGTGCTAACCGACTTCGTTTTCTTACTCATGCCAAAATGATCCATCACCCTCTTTAAATATTCTTTCTAAAATAAACAAAGTTTTTTTAAATGTCTATCTCTTTTTATCTCCATGCCAAAAAAATTCTCCGCCTCACCCAAATCCTTCATCTCAAACTCCTTTCTAGTTGAATCTTCATCTTCTTAATTTGCTCTTGACTTTTGGAAGCTATTGATAAATAATCAACATATAGGATAAGATATATGAAGGATCTATCTTCAAGCTTGCGCAAATACACACAATGATCGTATTTGCTTATTCTATACATTTGCTGCAACATAAACTTGTCAAATCATTTGTACCATTGTCTAGAAGATTGTTTCAATCCACACAACAATTTTTTAAGTTTGCACACCAAATTTTTCTTTCCAGCAACTTTGAATCCTTCTGGCTGAGTTATATAGATTTTCTCTTTCAAATCTCTATGTAAAAATGCAGTTTTTATATTCAACTGAACTAGTTCCAAATTCAACTGTGCTACCAAAGTCAACAAAACTCTAATAGAAGAGTGTTTCACGACTGGAGAAAATACCTTATTATAATCAATTCTCTCCTTTTAAGCGTATCCTTTGGCCACTAATCTTGTTTTGTAGTGAACATCTTCTTGGTTAGGAAATCATTCTTTCTTTGCATATACCCATTTACACCCAATTGCTTTCTTATCCTTTGAGAGATTGGCCAATTTCCATGTGTGATTCTGATAAAGGGACTGCATTTCTTCATTCATGGCAATTCTTCACTTATCTTCTTCTCAACTTTGGACTGCATTTTTGTAACTGATCAGGATACCATCAGCTACAATTGAGGCTGCACAAGCTACCTTATCAATAAGATAAACAGGTATTCTTATTGTTCTTTTTGGCTTGCTGGTTGCTATTGATTCAAGTTGTTGCTGAAGTTCCTGAGTTGGAATCGCCCTCTCAACTAGATTTCTTCAAGAGGAAAATCTTATGTTGTTTCCTCATTTTCTCTTTGTGTTGGGAAAATTAATTTTTCCTTAAACTCCACCTGCTTTGAAGCACCATCAGTTTGTTTGACATCTTCAACGGTTACCTTATCTGTTATGGCAGATTCATCAAAGGTAACATCCCTGCTGAATATAATTTTTCTTGTCTCTGGACACCAAAAATGGTATCCCTTGACTCCAGAAGTAATCCTCACAAATATAGCTTTCTTTGCTCTCAGATCCAATTTTGACTCTTTTACATGATAATATGCAATTTATCCAAATACATACAAAGAACCATAATCTTCAGCAGTTTTTCATATCATTTTTCAAATGGTGTCTTGCCACCAATAGCGGCAGATGGTAGACGATTAATGAGATGGCGTGCATATGTTATTGCCTCAACCCAAAATTCTTTGTCCAAGCCAGCATTGGACAACATACACCGAACCTTCTCCAGCAAAATTCGGTTCATGCGTTCTGCCACTCCATTCTGTTGTGCTGTATTTATAAAGGTGAAATACCTGACGATGCCATCATCTTCACAAATCTTATTGAAAATATAATTTTTGTATTATCCACTATTGTCTGTGCTAGTTCTTACTGTTCATATTGTCGCGCCCTATTTTGACCTGCTCGGGTCAAAGCGAAGCGCGGACGTGTCCGAGTGATTCCTGGGTAAAAAGGGTTGAGGAGTCGCTACCTAATTATCTTTTACGGTGAATTAGGACACCTAAATATTTAAACTAAGTGCTGCAATGTAAACTCTAATTTTAAGGTCTGCGAAACTAGCGAGATTCTAGGTAAGGGTTCTTTATTATCCTAAAGGGAAGGGGTTAGGCATCCTTTAAGATCCGCTAACTTGCGGTTATCCGGTAAAACTCAGGTTAATTATTACTAGAAAAATGCATGTTTGAAGCATGAAGTTAAAAGATGCTTGCAAATAATTAATAAGAAAGATGCGTTTTTAAGAGATAGATAAATGTAGAGATTTTTTCAAAATATGCATTTATATGATATCTAAAGAGAAATACATGTAGAGTTGAAAAAATATGTTTTTGACAATTGATAGTAAAACAATTTATTTATAATGCCAAATGGTAAAATTTTGGGAATCAATGAATTGTAAATTGACAAAAGATAAACTTATTCGGTATGATTTAATAAAGCAAATAAAAGATGACAAAAGTTGTTTTGAAAGTCTTGAATTCGCGTGACGAGCCTAAAATAAATAAACTAGCGAAGGATTTCTAAGTTTGCGAGCCTACAAATAAATAAGCTAGCGACGGGTTTCAAATCTTAAACTAACCTATGAATAAATCCTAAGTTTGCCTATTCTAAGCATTTCAATAATTACATAAGTGCGATAAATAATATTACAATACAAAGCGAGATAAAAGCTGAATTTAAAGAAAGAAATAAAATAAATAAACTCCGAGGAATAATTGCCTTTATTTACTTTAGTCCTCGCAATTTGTCAAGAACAAACGGTTAGAAACAGTTAAATACAAATAACTTCATATCCGTATTCAAAAAAGTGAATGTTTTGATCGCGGAGAGGCTCAGACTTAAATTTTGAAAAGAACATTCCAATCACGTCGTGGCTGCAAACATATGACTAATGTAGTTTATTTTGATTGCCTCGCCTACTAAGCGTGTCGGTCTCTCGGGTGAAATAGAAAAGATCACTATAATCACGTCGTGGTCGCGAATATATAACTTGTTGGTTATTTTAGTCACCTCGCTTACTAAACATGTTGATCTCGGATAAAAGGTTTAAGTCTTCATCATTGCCCAGAAGTTATATTTCCGTCTTTGCAAGCTGTGGAGGCCTCAAAATCGACGGATATTTTTCATCGGCGGTGTAGTATCGTGTTCAAATCAAGAAAAATTAAAATGAAACAAGAATAAGAGGGCGAGGGCGACAAGCAGAAAACAGAGGCAAAAAGCAGTTTCCGAAAATGACGCGTGTCTAGTTTAAAACAAGAAACAAAGAAGACAAGAGAACGGTAATTCAACCGAGCAAAGCGAGTGAAATAGAAAGCGATGCGAAAAGACGGTATTTATTCAAAACAAGAAACAAAGAACAAGAAACAGTTGATACCCGCTGCAAGGATATTTAAAACAGTAAACTAATAAAACGGTAAGATATCCGCTGCACGGATGATTAAAACAATTAAACTGAAAAAAAAATAGAGAATTAATGCTGAAACAGAAACCGAAAAGTGCGGCCTCGATTTCAATTTCATCGGCCTAGATGCGATATTAATAAAACAATAAAACAGTGCCAAAGAAACGAGCAGTGAGCAATTAAATTATCCGAACCAAATTCTGAAATGTTGGAACCGGAACAGGATTAAGAGGTATTTATGGAAAAATCCGACCCGGATCATGAACAGCGACCCGAATGAAAATCAGAAATTCAGATTTTTTAGATAACTAGCAAACAGGTATGAAAAATGCCATAATCTGGAAATACGCCAAAAATCGGGTCGACCCGATCCGGGTCAGTGACCCGACCCGAATCAGATGCCAACCCGAATCAGACTTTTTTTCAATTTTTCAGATAACCAATAATAACCACAGCAACAATGCAAGAGATTTGGAAATTCAAACCGGGTCGACCCGACCCGGGTCAGTAACCCGACCCGAATAGGAGATTCAACCCGTCATCAAATAATTCCATCAATTCGAGAGAACCAACATACAAAAATATGAAATGCAAGAATTGCGAAAATATCCAAATCGGATCGATCCGATCCGGTCGATGACCGACCGAATCGATGATCCGAATCCAAATCAAATGATCCAAACCCAAATCGATTTTAACACCAAATTCAGATAACCAATAACAAGAATATGTAATGCAAGAATTTCGAAAATATTACGAATCGGTCGACCCGACCGGGTCGCTGACCGACCCGAATCTGTGATCCAAACCCGAATCAAATTTTAACACCAAATTCAGATAACCAATAACAAGAATATGTAATGCAAGAATTCTGAAAAATGTTACCCGAACCGGGTCAGTGACCCGAACCCGAATCAAATTTTAACACCAAATTCAGATAACCAATAACAAGAATATGTAATGCAAGAATTCTGAAAAATGTTACCCGAACCGGGTCGACCCGACCCGGGTCAGTGACCCGACCCGAATCGAAAAACTAAAAAATCAGAGAATCAAAGGGAAGAACAAACCTTTTCGGACTTGATTCTTGGATAATAAGGAAGGCAAAATGCTTACAATCAAGAACACAACAAAATATTTATATCCAATTTGGGACCTCCGAAAAATCCCTTTGAAAATCCTCCCAAAAATCTGTTCAATCCCCCCTCAAAATGAAGAACAACATGGGGTATTTATAGGTGGATTCCCCCCTAAAAAACGAGTTTGAAATTTGAATTAAAGGTAAAGAATCCGATTTTGGAAGCGGATTTTGGGGGTATGGGTTGCGGACCGAAGTGGCGGGGGTTGGTGGGGGCGGGGGGTTGGTGATGGCAGGGCGAGGTGACCGGCGACGTGGGGCCGCCGGTATGGGGGGTGTGGGGTCGCGGCTTGAGGGTAAGGGTTAGGGTTTTTTTATTTTTTCTGATTTTTGGGTTTTGTTTTTGTGAAATGGGGGGTAAGGGTTTGGGTTAAAGAGGAGAAGGATGGGTCGGTTTTGGGTGTTGGGCCGGGCGACGGGTTAGTGGGCTGGGGCGATGGGGAAATAAAAAAAGGGAGTTGGGCTGAGGGGTGAAGGGTTGGTCGAGATGGTGGTCGGTTGGGCCTGGGGCGACGGGTTGGTCGAGTGGGCTTCGGTTGGGGGAATTGCTTTTGGGACTTTGGGCTTGTGGGAATAAAGGGGAAGGGAATAAGGGAATTTAATTGGGGAGTTTGGTTTTGGGCTTGTGAATTTTGTTTGGGTAGAATTTGTATTGGGTTGGAAAAATAAAATGGGTTATGGATTTAAAAAATATAAAAAGGGGCTTAATATTAAAACATATTTTTGTTTTGTAAAAGATGTGAATTATTTAAAATAACATAACGACGTGATAATAATAAAATATAATATTTGCGAAATGTTTAATGCTTAATAAAGGGGAAATGCGATGCAATTTTGCGAGAATAAAAATAACATAGAATTTTCGGATAACTTATGATCATTATAAAAATGCAAATGATATAAAATATGCGAATAATAATAATAATACGAAGATATACACATATATGCCTATATTTTAAAATTATTTTAAAAGTGTCAAAAATATTAAAAATTACGAATAAAATCATAAAAGATGGGACAAAATTGGGTGTCAACACATATATTATGATATGAATATACCACATCAATTCGTTATGTATGGATGATGAGATTCCATTGATATAGAGCCAATTCCAATAGACTTATTGGAGGGTCTCATTGGCGTGCATCCAATAGGAATTGAAACTAAGAATTCGCCAATTATGAGTTGGGTGCATTAACTATTCAGCCATAGATGCTTAGCAGGAATCCTCGTACATGGTGAATAACCAAATTCCAATTGAAATGAAAATTTTGAGATAAATCAGTGCAATTTAGGAGGAATCAATAAGAGGACATCAAACAGATTAGCTCCATCATTCTCTTATTGTGCAGGCAGGCCTGGAAAGACACTTGATCTTTCTGCTTGTTTGAAGCTCCATCATCGCCTTTCATTTGAGAAAAAAATCCTAGCACTTCATGTTTAGTTTTCATCGTATACACCTACACTCTCCGAAAAAAGTTGTCAATAAAGGTTACAAAATATTGTTTCCCACCTAATAAAGGTGTTTTGGAAGCACCCCAAACATCGGAGTAAACATAATCCAAAATACCTTTTCGTGCCACAACTCTAATCCGAATGGATTGTTCTTCCACTATTCACGCTTTAGTATTATGAACAGTTGTTCCAAATTTAACCCTTGGTTGTTTTCCCTTGACAGAATGCTCACAAAACTCCAAATTGCAAGCCTTTAATCATTTTCACAATCCTTGATCTGATAAAGATTGCAAGGATTTTCCTCCGGCATGTCCCAAGCGCACGTGCCATAGCTTGGGCGCTGCTGCCTCCTTGTCATCATTAGATATCACTGTCACTGTCCCAATAACTGTACTACCATGATAGTGGGACATATTATTTTTTCAAATTCCTTTCATTACCACCAGTACACTGGAGCATATTCTCACTATCCCATTTTCTGCAACGACTTTGAACCCCTTTGTTTCTAGGGCTCCCACAGAAATAAGATTTTTTTTCAAATCCGGTACATATCGAACATCTGTTAATGTTCTGATCGATCCATCATGGTTCCTTAATCGGATTGAACCAATACCATATGCGGTAAGAAAGTTGTTATTTATAGTGTGAATAACTTCATATTCTCCTTCTTGAAAATTAACGAACCTGTCCCGATAAGGACACATATGATAGCTACAAGTTGAGTCCATCAACCATATGTCAGATGGTATGAATGGCTCCATTATAACTAGTGAGAAATTAGAATCGTCACAATCAACTACATTTGAATCCATGACAGCATTCCCATTGTTAAGTTTGACTTTGTTTTTCAACTTTGGACAGTCTTTCTTCCAGTGCCCTTTTTCTCTGCAAAAAGCACATTCATATTTGTTGAGTCTAGATCTTGACTTGGATCTTCCTTTCTTCGTTCTGATTTGATTTTGAGAATGACCTCTCACGACCAATGCTTCTCATTCTCCACCTTTTGTTTTTCTCTCTTTCATTGTTCATAACTGTACAAGGTAGAACAAACTTCTTTGAGAGATACTTCATCATTTCAATGAAGTAGAGTAGTTTCGAGGTGCTCATACTCATAGGAAAGTGAACTTAACAACATTATGATAATATCTCTATCACTAAAAGTCACGTTCATATTCTGCAAATCTGTCGCCAACTTATTAAAGCTGGTGATATGATCATTCATTGTACTACCAGGAACATATGTGAAGCGTTGTTGACACTCAATTTTGTCCCATATTTTCTGATTTTATTTACAATTTTAAATATTTTTGACACCTCAAAATAATTTTAATATACAGGCATATACATATATGTATTATTCTCAATATCTTTATTTATCATCATTATTAGTATAATTCACATTTTTACTGTCATTTGCATTTTAATATCACAATCATACTTTTTATCATAATATTATATGTTATTTTATTTTCGCAAAACGACATCGCATTTTATTTTTTTTTACGCACCAAGCATTTCACAAATATTATATTTTTATCATATTGTCATCTTTACTATTTATAAATTTTGCAAAGCTTTCTTTTTTATATAATAAAACCTCTTTTTATATTTTAAACCCATAACCCATTTATTTTTTAACCCAGAACAAACCACCCATTTTCGGACCCCATCCGAGGCCCAATCGAACAGGCCCATTCGTCCAAATCCGAAGCCCAACCCATTTCCCCTTATTTCCTCCCCAAAACCAAACACCCCAAAAACACAAAGAAAACCCCTAAACATTTTATTCCACACCCCTCACCCTCTCCAAGTTGGCCGACATTTCTGTACCCCACAGCCTCGAAAACCCGCCGGTCACCGCCATCCTACCCATCTACACCGTCACCTCACCAACACCCCCCCAAAATTCGCAACACATACCCCAAGAAATCACCCCAAAAATCAAATTTTTGTCCCCCCCTTTGTTTGAAATCCGAATTCGATTTGTGTACGGGTATGAAGGGGGTACCATCTATAAAACCCTCCCTTTTTGTTCACTGTTTAGAGAGGGGTTTTTTGGGGGGGTTTTCGGTTGGAGTTTTTGGTCGGAGTTGAGATCGGATTTTGGGTGGATTTTTGTCCTTTGTTCATTGTTTTTTGGTCGAAGTTGAGGTCGGATTTTGGGTGGATTTTTGCCCTTCACTGTTTCGGGTCGGAGTTTTTGGTCGATTTTGGTGGAATTTTGAGGTCCGAAAATCGAGCATTAAGTTTTGAAACCCAAAATCTTCTTAAGGGTATTTGTTCTTCTTTGCATGTGTTCTTCATATTGAAGAGTCCGAAATATAATCCGAAAAATCTACTTTTATTGTTGTTCTTCACTATTTTTGGGTTTTTCGATTTGGTCCACTGTTCGGGTCGGGTCAACCCAATTTGGGGAAGATTTCCATATTTATATGTTTATTATTTTGTTGTTGGTTATATGAAATTTGGAAAGAAACCTATTCGGGTCGGGTCAACCCGGTTTGGGTAGATTTTCAGATTTATATGCTTGATATTTTGTTGTTGGTTATCTGAAATTTGGAAAGAAATCAATTCGGGTCGAAACCCCTGATTCAAGTCGGGTCACTGATCCGAGTCGGGTCACTGATCCGGGTCGGGTCTGGTCGGGTCGACCCAGTTTGAATAAATTTCCAGATTTTGTGTTTTATATCTTGTTGTTGGTTATCTGAAATTTGTGAAGAATTTGATTTGGGTCGAGACCCTTGATTCGGGTCGGGTCATCGATCCGGGTCGGGTCAGGCCGGTTCAAGTAAAATTTCCATATTTTGTGTTTAATATCTTGTTGTTGGCTATCTAAAAATCAAAAAATTTTGATTCCGGGTCGGGTCACTATTTCGGGTGCATTTCTCGGGTTGGGTCGACCCAAAATCCGGGTCTGTTTTTCAGAACTGGGTCGATTACGCTCTAGATCTTGTTTCGATTCAAAAATTTCAGAATTCAGGTTTCACTTTTAATTGCCAACTGCTGGTTTATTTTGGCATTTGAACATCCGTTACACAACTATCTTGCTATTTTACTAATTTGGACAAATACTGCATTTAGGCCAATGAAATTAAATTTGAGGCCATGTCCCTTCTAAAATTGGTTCTCGATTTCGGTCTTTACTATTTTATTGATTTGAACGGATGCTGCATTTAGGCCAATGAAATTGAATTTGAGGCCATGCCCCTTCGGAAAATGCTCTTCTGTTTCAGTTTGCTGTTTTTGGCATTTAAACATCCGTACATGAATAACTTACTGTTTTATAGATTTGAACAAATACTGCACTCTTGCCAATGAAATTAAATTTGAGGTTGTGTTCCTTCGAAAATTGTTTTCTCAGTTTCTGTTTTCTTTACCGTTTTACTGATTTGAATAAATACTGCACTCTGGCCGACGAAAAATATCCGTTGATTTTTGAGGCCTCCATAGTTGGAAAGACGGAAATAAAACTTCTGGGCAAGGATGAAACTTAAATCTTTTTTTCACATGAGAGACCAACATGTTCAGTAGGCAAGGCAACTAAAATGACCAACGAGTCATATGTTTGCAGCCACGACGTGATTGTAATGATCTTTTTCACAATTTAAGTCTAAGCCCTCCGTAATAAAAACATTTCCTATTTTGGATACGGATCCGAAGTTATTTATATTCAATTGTTTCTAACCGTTTATTCTTAACAGCTTGCAAGGAACACAGTTAAAGAAGACAAGATACCTCTCGGAGATTATTTATTTTGTTGTTGTTTTTACTTTCTTTAATTCAGCTTTATTTCATTCTGTATTGTAATATTATTGTACTCGTGAAATTATTGAAATGTTTAGAATATGTAGACTTAGAATTAATTAATAGGATAGTCTAAAACTGGAAACCCATCGCTAGTTTATTTATTTTTAGGCTCGGTTAGTTTTAAAATCGAAAATCGCTAGTTTACCTATTTTTAGACCCGTCGCCCATAAAAAATCACCTTGCATATATTTTTATCAATTTTCATACAAACACATACTTTTTTCAACTTTACATGTATTTTTAATGCCATACAGATGCATACTTGTACAAATGCCTCATTTCATTAAATACTTGCAACATCATTTTAACTTTATATTTTTAAACATGCATTTTTTTAGTACAATAATTAACCTGAGTTTGACCGGATATCCGCAAGTTAGCGGATCTTAAAGGGTGCCTAATCCCTTCCCTTTAGGATAATAAAGAACCCTTACCTAGAATCTCATCAGTTTCGCGGACCAAAATTGGAGTTATTTTGCAACATTTAGTTAACATTCAGGTGCCCTAATTCACCTTAGAATAATTAGGTGGCGACTCATCAACAAAGCATTTTTATCCAATCCAAATAGAATCGACGCCAGTTGCGTCGCGGAACCCGTCGGTTAAAAATGGGCGCAACAAGCGTAACAACCTTTTTTCATGTAGAGTTTATTTTGACTATTTTTCTTCAAGAATTTATCCTCCAATGCACTCCACAATTTACTTACAGAAGTTTTATTCATGTATGGATACTTCTGTGCTTTTGCAAGGTATGATCAAATGGTACCACAAGCAACACGGTTGATAATCTTCCAATCTTCTTCTCATATACTGTTTGGTTTCTTTTCTTATATGGCAATATCTAGCCCTTGTTGAAAAAAGACATCAAGAACCTCGCCTTGCCATATCCCGAAATGTCCTGATCCGTCAAAAATTTCAACTACAAATTTCACATTTGACACAATTTTTGTCATAAGCGAAGACCCCAATGAAACTGACACCCGATGTGGATTCTTTATTTTTCTTGTCTTCCATTTCTACTACAAATACTATTTATTAGATGACAATACAGAAGACTAAAGTAATTTTTTTGTGATGTGAAAGTTCAGATTGTGTTGCAACTACGGAGCATACTCATACAGAACCTTGACTCTGATACCAAATTTTTTCCAGTAAAAAATTACAAGTGAAATACTACAAGAGAGAAAGAAGATTCAAATGCATTAGAAGATGAGAAGGAAAGTGAGGGATGATTTCAAATGAATAAAATCTTGCTATTTGTAGAAGGAAAATTGCCTCACTAATGTTATGCATGACATCACTTAGAATGTGATCATGCAATGTAAATGGATGAAAAATGCATTTACTAATTTCATGCTATAAAAATGACTTTTAATGTTCACATTTGTTCAAATAAAATCTTGACAAATTTAACAAATCTCCACCTTGGCAAGATTCTGCATTTTCAATTTTCTTTCAATGAATTTTATTTGTGTCTTCAACTCAATCTTCAATGTTCAACAATGTTGATCAAATTCAAACAATGTTGAAACTTGACCGCAATCTCTACTTTCGTCAGCATATCGGCAGGATTATCTGTAGTCCAAACTTTTTGCACTATGACTCCACCTTCTTTTATAATGTCTAGCATAAAGTGATACCGAACATCAATATGTTTCATCCTTACATGATAAACTTGATTCTTTACTAATTGAATATCACTTTGACTATCACAGAATATTCATACTATCGGAAAGTTAACCAAATATTCAGACTCATCCTCCGTGTTACCTTGTTACATTCCTAGTCATCGGTAAACATCATCTATGATTATTAACTAGAATCATGGCAAAGGCAAATCGGTTGTACTAAAAAAGTCGAAGAAGAGCAAAGCTAAACACATACGTGATCTTTAGCATTTTCATAGGTAAAAATAATCTTTTTCCCACGACTCGTCCTTCTTGTTACCTTGTTTCCTTAATAGTTATCGTTAAATGTCATCTGTGATTAGTATAACCAAAATTATGACGAAGGCGAAAGTGGTACTAAGAAAGTCGAAGAAGCAGAGCAAAGTTAAACACGTATTTATAGAATCAGTATTCTCCGCATATTTTTGCCAAAAGTAAATGAATATGTTCCTTGATTTTATTGATAAATTATTTACAATATATATAAGATTACAAGAATATTTACTTTGATACAAACTAGGTAACTAATTATCCTAATTACAAAAGAATTACAATTCTACCTAAAATAGGAGATATACAATTAATACAATTAATGAAAAAGAATATTGGGAAATATTCTATTACACCCCCACAGTCGAAGCGGGAGGTTCTCGAACACTGAGACTGGCTCGAAAATCATCAAATAATATGCGTGGAAGTCCTTTGGTGAAGCTGTCGACAATCTAATATCTGGAAGGAACATGAAGGACACGAACTTGACCACGAGCCACTTTTTCGCGAACGAAATGAATGTCTATCTCAATGTGTTTAGTGCGCTAATGTTGGACAGGATTGCCGAAAAGATATATCGCACTAATATTATCACAGTAGACCAGTGTTGCCTTTTGAGTTGGGCAGTGAAGCTCAAGTAGAAGGTTACGGATCCAACAAGACTCAGAGACGATGTTGGAAACACCTCTGTATTCTGCTTCTGCACTGGATCGGGATAATGTAGGTTTCCTTTTGGAAGACCAAGATAATAGGTTATCTCCGAGGAAAACACAATAACCAGACGTGGAGCGTCGGATGTCAGGACATCCACCCTAGTTAGCATCAGAATAAGAAGTGAGACTAGTGAGCAAAGACCTGTATAGATATTATTCGAAGTGAAATGTACCTTGGACGTATCGTAAAATATGTTTGAGAGCATGCATGTGTGCTTCCGTCGAACTATGCATGTGTAAGCAGATTTGTTGCACGACATAGGATATGTCTGGTCTCGTGAATGTGAGGTACTGTAGGGCCCCAACCAGGATACGATAGTGAGTCAGGTCTGAATATGAAGTGCCAGAATCAGCGTTGAACTTGGAATTGGTGTCTATAGGCATGTGGGATGGTTTGCAAAATGTCATGCCTATACGATCAATGATCTCTTCGGCGTACTTCTTCTGACATAGAAATAGGCCTCCAGAATGTCGAGTGACAGAGATGCCCAAGAAATAACTCAGGCCCCCCAGATCTTTCATAGAAAACTTAGAGGAAATGAGAGACATAATGGACCGACAGATATCATCAGATGATGTGGTGAGGATGATGTCATTAACATATAATAATAGGTAAGCCATTTATGTACCCTTGTTGTAGATGAACATGGAATGATCGAATCTACTATATGAAAACCGATATAGGAGACATAATTGGCGAACCGCTGGTACCATGCTCGAGGAGCCTGTTTAAGTCCATAGAGCAATTTCCGCAACAGACACACATAATCTGGATCAATAGGATTCCTGAAACCCATAGGCTGATGCATACATATCGTTTCATGAAGATCCTCATGTAAGAAGTCATTCTTGACATCAAGCTGATGAATGGGCCAAGACTTAGATATGTCAATGCTGAGGACTGTTAGGATGGTTGCGGGTTTTACGACCGGACTGAACGTTTCATCACAGTCTACACCCATCTGTTGAGTCCTACTATCACCTACAAGACGAGCCTTGTACCTCTAAAAAAACCATCAGATTTTTTTTTATGTCTAAAAATCCACATAGAATGAATAATATTAGCATAAGGTAGACGGGGTACTAGGTTCCACATCTTATTATCAATAAGAGCATTATATTTATCAGTTATTGCGGCTTTCCAATTAGGTCGGACAAGGCATCCTTCGGGTTACGAGGGACAGGGGAAGGGACAACTGAAATGAAAAGGTTAAACAACTATTTAGGTTTATGAAATCCCTTGCATAACACAAGTTTGTATGGTCCGAGAGTGTGTTTCTGGACGCATGACAGGAGGGGGGGTTTGTTGCGGGACTGCCGGGAAGAGGAGGAAGGGCAAGGGTGACGGTATTGGCTGGCCGAACCTCGGTTTGTCCAGATGTGGCTGCGGAATCACCCTGAGGTGGGCTGTTTGGGGCCATCGTCGGCAAAATCGGGTGGGCAGCGAGTCCCAGACTAGCCGAGGTGGTGGCAGGTGCTGAGGTCTGGAACGACAGACTATGTAAATGGTTAATTAGTAAAGGGTTTAGGCCATCATCTAGGAAGTCGTAGGAATGTTGAGATGGCGAGTGTAGAGAGGCAAAGAGGAATTGAGACTCATCAAATAAGATATGACGTAAAATAATAATTTTACGGCTCGACAAGTCATACCACGAGTAACCACGATGATTGGCAGGGTAACCCAAAAACACACACGTGGAAGACCGGGGTTGGAGTTTGTGAGTGGTTGGATGGAGAGGGTAACAAAGACATCAAAAATACGCAAGTGTTGGTAGGAGGGTTCCTACGAACATAACTTGGGTGAGCGACTGTTGAGCTAGAGACTTGTTCGGAATTATGTTTAGGAGATAGGTGGCCATGAAGAGTGCGTAATGCCAGAATTGAGGGGGAATTGAGGCGTGAGCAAGTAGGGCACGAATGAGGTTGTTTATGATTCGGATTTTCCGTTCGGCTTTACCATTTTGGGAGGATGTGTGAGGGCAGGAAAAACGAAAGGTTAGACCATTTTTGGAGCAAAACTGTTTGAATTGGTTATTATCGAATTTCCTGTCATTGTCACATTGAAAAAATTTAATGCTTTTTTCAAATTGTATTTTTAGGAAAACACTAAATGAAGAAAAAATGAGGTAGAACTGAGATTTTATTTCCAATTGTAAAAGTCCATAGAAAGTTGGAATATACAATTAATACAATTGATGCACGAAAGACATTTTTTAAGATTTGTGGTGAATGTGGTGGGGATATACAATTAATACAATTGATGAAAAAGAATATTGGAAAATATTGTATTAAAGAGAACTTCCTTCATCCATTTATGGGCTAGTCTATTGAGCTAGGGTTCTTTATTAACTGAACGACTTTTAGCATTTTTCATAGCTAAAAACAATCTCTTTTTCACGATTACGGTCGTAGCACCTTTTGATAATTTGAAAACATAACTTCTCTACTCTAAATGTTAGACCCACAAAACTGGAAAAATCTTTCCTCCAAATTCTTGTACGATCAAATAATTTAGCCATTGTGAATAACAAAAATCATAACAGATCTGAAAACAAAAAAGGGAGAAATTGAAATCCAGTACGAAATGAACTTACCGGAAAATGGGTAAAGGCAGGGGCATAATATTTGCGCTACACATCCCCGCGTTATATCGGGAAGAAAGGGAGTAACATGTGCGCGAAAAAAAAAGAGAGGATATGCACCAGCCGGGAATAGAACCCGGGTCTGTACCGTGGCAGGGTACTATTCTACCACTAGACCACTGATGCTGGTTATTGACAAATATGAAATACCTAAATTTCACAACAGTGGCCTATGTTGCTATAAAGAGCGAGAGAGATAGACAAGTGAACAGAAGATGCCACCCGAGCATGACTGAAGTGCTATCAACAGTGTTGAAGCTGTTTTGGGTTCTCCAAACACATTAATTGCTTCACATCAGTTCGTGAGCCTAATTTCTCTCTTTCTTAATTCAGATTTTGGCAGCTATTTTGTTAAATTTACCAAAATGTTTAACCCTCAAAATCTGATTTTTGTTCTTGGTTTTGCTCTTCATGCTATCTTGTTTACAATTTATAGGCTATTGTTTCTTTTACCTGTTTAATTATTGTCCTAGTGAGAAGAACAATGAAAATATAACTGGAAAAATAGAAAAGCCCTTTTTTTTTGTTTTGATAACCGTGGTTTCCAAGCAGCTTGGACGCAACTCGACTAATTCCACGGGAATCCAGCTGCCATTTCTCTAGATACCAGAAAGATGGGGTGGGAAGTTCTATCCAGTTGTTGAGGCTCCTATCTTTGATGCAACAGAATATCATAGTATTGTTGGCGCGGCGCTATCAAAAAGCAAAATTATTATTATTACTGAACAAGTAGTTTAAGGCCTTGTAAGGATCTAAAAGAACAAGGTTTTTTAAAAATCTACCATCTCCCACCAGCAACAGGTACCAGGTAACTCTGTCTACTAAGGCTAGGATAGATGGGAAGAAATCACTTAAAGTAGTATTTTTGTCTCTGTTGGGATTTAAAATCTGAGACCTCATGGTTCTCAATCCACTTCATTGACCACTAGGAAAAGCCCTTATGCTTTATTTAAATTGGTACACTGTTAGTTTGATTAAAGATTTGTATGCCATTGTACAAATATGTGAAATTTAGGAAACCTGGAGTTTTGAGTTGTTTTATAAGACAGACAATTGATTACCAGAATGACATGGGTCCAGATAGAGCCGAATCGATAGAGAGGATTCACATAGCTGATGCAACTAGTTTGAGATTAAAACTTAGTTGATCGGCAGATGTTAATGTTAAATCAAATGGGGTGACATGTCTAGGCATGGAAAAGTGTCTTTCTTATGTAATTACTGGAAAAGAGTTAATGATAACGAGTTAAATCTTGTTTACTATGAATTCCAGTTCATGTGAGCCAAACTAACTTTACACGGTCTGATGGAGGTGGAGATATTAGTTGAGAATCCAAACAAACAACAACAACAAACCCAATGTAATCCCACAAGGGGCATCTTGGGAGGGTAAGCTGCGCAGCCTTACCCTACCTTTATGGGGTACAAAGGCTATTTCTGATTGACCCTCGGCAACCCTAATCCTTTATCCGGGCTTGGGACCGACAATGTATTGAGAATCCAAACAAATGATACAAAATTGCGTTTGTTGTAATTTAAATGCTTACATATACTGCACACCGTTTTCCACATTCTAAATGATATTTCCTAGTCATGTTCTTTCATGAAGTTTTTGATTCCATTCCTCCCATGTATGTGCAACACTGATCCAACTCAAATTATGCAGGATCTTCTGTTTGCAGGAAGAAAATGTCTCTCCTTAGCTCAACATTCTTAGTTTCAGCACCCCATCAGAGATTCAGAGTATCTCTTCATCCAAGACCATTTCAGGGGCATCACAACTCTTCCTCTCCACCAAATTCTCTTTCCTTAATCTAAGCACCACCATGACAATAACCAATGTTCCTTGCAAAAAGTCGATAATTAGGATGGGCCGTCCAAGAACCTACCCAGGAGGCGTGTCAAAGTGGCAGTGGTAGTGTATGCAAGCCAAGAAATCTAAGCAGCTCCTTAAAGCTCGATTGGCTCGGGAATGGCAAATCTATGAAATGAGGAAGCGGGCCGAGCTAAAAGCTGCAGTCTCTGAGCTTGAGAGGCCTTGGGAAGTGGTTGAAAAGGCACCTACTTTATTCTCTGTGAGTGCTGATGAGCATTTGAGAGTCTTGGCAGATCGGTTTGAAAAGCCTGGAGGGTTTGACATGTGGTCTGATAAAGACGGGCCGGAATTGTTCAAGCCCGAAGATGGATTACCCTCAGCAAGGTTTTTCCCCAAGGGGGTTGTTCATAGCATTAGACCCTATGGAAAAGTTGAGAATGCTATTGATGGTTCTGATGAACCCTCGAATTCAGGTTCCGATTCTCGGAGCGAAATGATAGGAAGGTAAGAATGAAGAGAAACCGGCGTGAGCAAAATTCAATAAAACCAAGAGCTGGATCCAGAGAGAAAGAAACGAGGGTTATTTGGATTCGGAAGAATCTGATGAAGTGTCAATAGATGGCAACAATCGCAAGGGAAAGCAAAATAAGTTCAGGAATAACACAAATCGGAGAAAGTTGTCTGGTCATGCCGAAAAATTTAGTTCAGAGGAAGTTGGGAGGTTTAGAGTAAAGAATAAGAGTCATAGACCAGCTGATAGTGATGGAGAACACGGAAGGTTTAATCTGGTAGACATGTTTAATGATTCAGAATCTCCGGTGTTTGAATTGTTTTTGCAAAATGATGGGAGTTATGATCTTCAACCAGAAAATTAAGAGTTCTGATGTACACAAGCTCAAATTTGGTGGAAAGAATGTGTAAATCATCCTTGTTCATATGTATAACTGTTCACTAGATTGGGAAGTTATAAGAACTGTGAGTTCAGCACGTGAAGTGTGAACTGGGGGTGGAATCTTTTGTAGAACTCAAAAGGATATACAATTTATTATGAAGTTCTAATCTTACAATTGCTTATGATTGTCTGCAGAATGGTTGATTACTGTCCCCGCCTCTCCCTCAAGGTCGTGATGAGTGGGGATGATAATTTGCTATTTTGGTATCTTCTATTAGTTTCCAGTAATTTGAGCTTGTTGTGAACTTTTCATGGTATCCCACATCTAGGCTTCCCTGTGTGGAATAGAGATGAAAAACTTGGTATTTGGGACCTCCGTTTATTCGAATAGGTCAGTATTAGTGTATAAAAATTTGCTACACGAGGACTTAATGTTCTTCGCTACTTGAAGTTTGTATGTTTTCTTGTACTTATTTTGCATCCCTTGCAATGATACTTTGAAGTTATTCACTTTGTTTGAGTGCTGAAATGATTATTCACTTCATTTTTTCTTGCCTAATATCTTAGTCTATGACGTTAAAACTGAATATTGACATGCATAACTCATTGGTTCACAGTATGTGGACGGAAGAAGTATGCTAGAGGCAGCGCTATTTACCAGTTGACAGTTTCCTAATCTCTTGGTTTCGTGATTTATTAGTTCAATTCATTAACATTACTGTAAGTATTCTGTACTATATTTGGTGTCCTGAATTTGTTAGCAAACCTTATTAATTCTGTATTACTTTAGCAGTTGACAGTTCAGTGGTGTCTTACTCCCTTTGTTCCATGATTTTAGTTTTCATTTCATTTTTATAGTGACTAGAAATGCTGTCCACTTTTCAACAATTGCATATTAACATGTCAACTATCCAACAATATAGGTTTGGCACAGCAGCATCTCAATTGTCAACTAAAGTCTTCTCTGAAAGGGTTACTTAACCTAATAATTACATGGTGGTTTTCCAAACTAGGCTCTAAATGACATTCAGTTATATGACAAATATCAAATCATCATATTATGACTATCTTGATGCTAATTTCAAAAGGGGCAACCCGGTGCACTAAGCTCCCACTGTGCGCGGGTCCGGGGAAAGGCCGGACCACAAGGGTTTGTTGTATGCAGCTTTATCTTGCATTTCTGCCAGAGGTTGTTTCCACGGCGAACCATGACCTCTTGGTCACATGGCAACAACTTTACCAGATACTCCAAGACTAATTTCAATTGATGCTAATTTCAATTGATGTAAATTCTCATCTTTATCTTGACTTGAGGCTTTATAAGTAATGGATAAGGGTTAATTTTTGTGTGACCAATATACGTCCACTTTTCATCAATCAATGCATATTAACTTGTCAACTATCACTAACAAAGATCGTGGTGGGATGGATAGAATTTATTCACTCTTAACCAGAGGTCTTAGATTCGAGTAAGGTGGCGGTGTCGGGACGACGACCGCCCGACCTCCCGCCCCGACTTGACCCCGCTCTAAAAAAAAAAAAAAATTTAACGGGGGCGGGACTCGAACTCGGGACGGGACGATGTCTCGTCCCGCCGGACCCGAGACCGCCCCGAGCCCGTCCCGAGCCCGAGCCCGAGCCCGACCCCGACCCTTAAACCCCCTTTGCAAAAATGGCCGTTGCACCAACGGCCATTTTAGATTATGGTCATTGCCAACGGCCATTTTAGGCCCCCTCCCAACCCCTACCCCTTAATATTTATTTTTAACCCATAAGTTATTATATTTACACTTTAACCCAATTTTTCAACTATAAATAGCTCATTTTCTCTTCATCTTTCTCACAAATCTTCCTACAATCTCTCTAATTTCTCAATATATCTCTCTACATTGTTTGCTAAATATTCAATTTTATTAATTCATTTGGGAATTGGGAGTGAAGTTGGCAACTAGCTTGAGGATCTTCCATCGAGCAAAGTTTCAATTTTTAACCTCTCGATTACATCGCCGACGTTACGTGTGCTTGGTACATTCGTTCCTTCATTAAATTATTATTGTCTGTTTATTTTATTTAGCGCACTTAATTTTATTGTCTTTGATTATTTATTATCATAATTAAAATGGAAGGATTAAAAGGTATGTTTAAGGGTAAGGGTAAGGGTGCTTCTTCTAGTAGAGGCAACCAGGGGCAAGTGGTACTTCTTCTAGTCATCTTATTCCTACACAGGATGATTTTGTTGATACTCAACATTTTCCTACAATACCATTAGATTTAGACGAGGAGTTATTTTACGGAACTCAAGAAGACTTTAATTTAGACGATGATCTAGACGATACACCCACTAATATTGATGACAACACGCCCACTAGTGCACCTTCAACTGAAATACCTCTTATTCCCCTAGTATGAGACGAGGTCCAAAGAAACGACCATTAAAATCGGATGCATGGACATTTTTTGATAGGGACGTAGAGAATCAAGTAGCCATATGTAAAATTTGTAAAAATGTTTTAAAATTTAAAACTGGAAAAGGTCACGGTGGGACGGGGTTTAATTAGACACGTAGTAAGTGCTCATCCAGCTAGGTATGCCCAATACCAGGCTTCAAAACCGGTGCAAACGCCCGCTCCATCGGGACAAGGTTCACATATCGACATCGTCCAGGACCAAATCTGGTCAAATTAACCCTATGACGGGGAATTGTAGGCTCTAAATACAACAAACATAGAGATAGGGAAGCAATATCAAAATTAGTTCTTGTGGAGGGTTTGCCTTTTTCATTTCCTTCATCTCCTGCTTTATTCATTACATTAGAGATATATATAATCCTCGCTTTTAACGGTTTTCCTAGGTCAACTGTTAAGAGAGATGTATTTAAATTTGCGCATGAATATCAACAATATTTACGTTTTCATTATATCATTTTAATGGCAAAGTATCTATCACGTCTGATATAGGTCGTAGTACTAACGGCCATGATTATTTAAGCGTAACTTGTCATTGGATAGATTATAAATGGTCTATGCAAAAACGTATTTTAGCGTATAGATATATAGATGATAGGCACACCGGTACTTTTATTGCAGAAAATATTTATCAAGTGTGCGATTATTACGGAATTACCGATAAAATTATGACTATTACATTAGATAACGCTTCTAATAACAATTACGCAATTACAATGTTAAAAAATAGTTTAGCTCCATCTTTTCAGGACCATTTTCATATAAAATGCGTGCCATATATATAACTTAATTGTAAAGGATGGTCTATCACTTTTGAAGACATTCTTAGTAAAATACAATTTGCTATAAACTTTATTTTTAAAAGTAATAAAGTAGAACGTAGAAAAGAAGATAAAAAAACTTGTCACGATTGTGGATTACCTTATAGAAGAATTCCACAAGAAGTATCGACTAGGTGGAAGTCTTTATCTGAGCAACTATTTGTTGCTTATGACTATAAATTACCTATAACTTTATTTTTTAACTCTCATAATAAAAAGCCAGCTGATATGATTTTAGATAGTGATTGGGAAAAAATTTCCGAACTTATTATATTTTTAGAGAAATTTTTTCAAGCAACAAAAGAATTTTTCTGTATATATTATCCTACTATTTCAACTATGTTATTTTATATAACTCTAATATTTTTATTACTTAGTGAATATATTGAAAAACCAGCTTATAAGGCGACTATTAAAAAATGTTTGTCAAAATAAAAATATTTTATTCCTATTCCTTCTATTTATATTATTGGTTCTGTATTAAATCCTACTATTAAAATAGACGGTACTAAATCACTAATTGAAACTATTTACGATTGTATAGAAGTACTACCACCTCCAAGTCCCAAAAATCTAAATCACCCACCACCTATTGAACAAACTAAAGAAGAAGTGTTGAATAGCGTAGAACACCAATGCAAAAATATATATAGATTTTATCAACAAGAAAATACTAGTAACGCAAGCTACCATACCATCTTCTTCATCTTCAACACAACCTCACAAAGACATGCTTTGTTTCTGCGGCTAGTATTGAAAGCCTCGTAAATAGAATGTGCGGCCGCACTCTACTAACCAAATTAGCGAGTTGGATATTTTTGTTTTGAGGGTTACATGCCGTATCAAGAAGTTATCAATGAAGATGGACAAGAAGACTTATTTGAAATCTTGGAGGGAATGAGAAGACCTTTCCGACACTTTTATTGATGGCTCGAGATGTTTTGAACATTCAAGCGTCATCAACTGCGTCGAAAGCGCTTTTTCTCGCAGATATCAAATAGGAGACCACAGACACTCATTGGCCGGAGACACTTTGGAAATTGCAGATTATTCAGAGATTGGATACGAGCGGAGCGGAGAAGGTGCGGTCAACCGGAGATCAACGAAGAAGATGATGAAAACTACAACGAAATCTTAACCGAAGGTAGTGGAAGCGACGTGGATCAATTTGACCAACAAATACCTATTCCAACCGAAGAACCACATGAAATCATCAAGCAATTAGAACGATTTTTTGAAAATGTAATTTTTTTAATTGCAATTTTATTATGTAATTTGCAACTTTTGGACAACACCATAAAGTTGCAATTTAGATTTTAGACAATTGTATTTGTATTACAAAAAAATCATATGTCTATTAAATAATATAAGAGGCACAAAAACAGCCTTGGGATGTTTTTATTACACTATCTTGTTTTGTTTATTGAGTTTTTTTTATACATATGTTATTTATAAAAAAGGAAAACCCGACCCCGCCTCGCCTCGAGCAGGGGAGCCCGCCCGCCTCGATCTGAAGCGGGATCGGGATCGGACTGAGGCTGATCGAGCAGTCCCGCCAGACCCGACCCGCTAGGCCCGCTAGTCCCGATCCCGACCCCCCGGCTCGTCCCGCCTCGACCCGCCGCTGACTCGCCCGCGGACTGAGCCCGGCCATCGCCACCCCTAGATTCGAGTCATCTGTATGGAGAAAAACATGTTAGGCAGGGCTTCGCCTTATGCGGTGTGAATCTGAATTAGTCCAGGCTTCAATACGGATATCGAATACAGCCGAAAAAAATTTGTAAACTATCCAACAAACCCTTAACATAATCAAGTTTGGTACCTGTAGTATTTCAATTATCAACTAAGTCTTTTCTAAAAGGGTAATAGATAACAAACTAAATGGTTTTCAGTTGTATGACAAATATCAAACCACCATATTACGACTATTTTAAAGCTAATCCTAAATCTATGTAACTCGAGTTTGAGAGGAAAATGGTCAATTTTTCCCTTGTATTATTCCAAATTTAGCGGCGACTCTTGCCTAATCTTATGTTATTAGAAAAAAGTCTTATTTTTGTCCTAGATTTCTAATGGAACTATAGCATAAGGGTAATTTTAAGTCATTATCAAAAGCTAAGAGGTATATATGAACATCTTTTTCACATAGACTTTGGACAAGTTGAGTCTCTCCATTTTATTCTGGAGCTCCTTTAATGATAAGGGCAACTACGAGCTGGTTTTGTAACGACAAGGGTATGAATAAATGAAGTTTACTGAAAGATAAAATTGAGCAATTTTCGGTAGTGCATACCCAAATTTGAAAATTTGCTTTTACATAAGGAAAATAAAAAATCTAAGTTAAATTTTCATTTTCCATCAATGGACTAAAATGATTGAATGTTATTGGGGAGTTGTAGAAGCACTAACCGTCCTCTTTGTTTTGTCCTTCATTTTAGGTACTTGGATTAGCAACTAAAT
This sequence comes from Anisodus acutangulus, assembly GCA_029783415.1. NCBI lineage: Eukaryota > Viridiplantae > Streptophyta > Magnoliopsida > Solanales > Solanaceae > Anisodus > Anisodus acutangulus. Next base: position 37,313,613 of record CM056508.1, read on the forward strand.
AATAGCATGAACCTAAGTTTGAAGGCCATAAGGGTGTCTGTTTAATTTATTACTAGACATGAATGTGGAGTGGCTGTATCTCCTTGACATAAGAAAAAGTAGTTGATTTATATACTCATCATCATCCCGCCGCTCCTACCAACGCTTACTTACAACTAAGCAAAAAAAAGTTCTAAATAAGAAGCTTTAATTCTTGATATGACAAGTAAATGTTGTAAATGATGAATGTTAGATAGTGTAGGATCGATTACTCCTATAATTCAACAAATAGTGCAGGTATACGAATGGGTAGTGCTTACTGATAATGCATTCTGGATTTTGCTTGCAGCCCTCAAATTCTCCTGTGGATAATCTTTTTCTTTTTTTGTGAAATTATTAAAGAGTTAGAAGCCTAGATGGTCACCCAAATTTAATATTAATTTCCAAAATGACTTTATTAACTAAAGCTAGGAAGCTAAGAATCACACAATTTTGGCGGAATACATTTACATCTTCTTAAATTTGTTAACATATTTTATTTAGACACTTGAAATACAATCTGTTTCAATTAAAGCATCTGAATACATGATAAAATGTTTCAATCAGACACTTTAAGCTCAAATATTTGGAAAAAATTATGTGCGTCTTTTGAAGCTCTCATTACTTAGATAAGTTTATAACCACTTAAAATATGTAACATCTTTTAATTATACGCATCAACTTCAATAAGCAGTAAAACGGTAAAACCTCATGCTTGTTTCAATTGAGGTTGATATGTATATTCAAAGAGGGTGACATATTTATGCGGTTAACTAATCTACCTAAATGCGCTTGAGAACACACGCAAAAACTTTTTCAAACTTCGATCTGAAAGTGTCTAATATAATCACTTTATTATGTGTTCAAGTCCTCAATTAAAATAAACCGTAATTTGAGTGTCTAGATTGAATTTACTGACAAATTTAAAAGAATATAAATGTATTCTTCCAAAAAAATTCGTCACAAATAGTCCGGGTTCATAAAATCTCTTGCACCTGTTGTAGGAAAGTTGAAGGCTTCATATGTACAAGAAGATCTTGAAGATTTCCACTCATATTAATCTAATTTATATACTTTTGTCTCACTAATCATTACTAACATTTTCAACCTAAAAGCAAACAGTTATGTTATGCAACCAAGTCACCGCATTAAACTTCTAAATTAGGATTATTTAAAAAAAGTTAAAAGATTAAAGATGTATACTTTAGAAGTATTAAGTTTGCTACTATCTAATGGCAATCGTGGTCATTTAAGAGAAGAATCTAATCTCTCTCTCACCCCCCACGCCCCTCAAACCTTCAACTCTACTAATACTAGTGCTTTACCTTAAAATATACAAAGTGAGTGTAAGAATAATTAGAATATTTTCATTGATATTCCTCCTCTTCACAATGTGGTAAATATACTTCTATTATAAGCTATAATTAAGCTAATGAAAGTGTAACATCCCGTACTTTCGGGTTACAGTTTAAATTGCTAAACATTTATAAAATCGCTAGGCATGTGTAAATAGACCCGAGCGTTGGGAAATTTATGTTATATTTATTTATGCTAATAAAGAGATTAGTATATAGAAGGATTAAATTACGAAATAATTTTGGACGTAACAAGTGTGACGACGGAAGCAGAAAATAAATTTGGTACGTGCATAAAGAGGTTATGGACTAGTGTCATAACACAAATTATGACATTGAATATATGAAGGTCTTATGAGATATTAAGATTTAAGTGAATTGGGATCACGAAATTATTTATGTGTGTGATTGATTAATTATACGGAGGCATGCCACTTGTTAATAATTATTGGGGGACGTGTAGGCTTCAGAATATATTTTATAATGACTAAGCAAATTGGGACATATGTGGCGAGTTATAAGGCAATATAAGAATGAAATATTTTGCTAAGCCAAAGGAATTTCATTCCATTTCATTAACTTACATCAATTAGTACTATTGCCCCTATTTCGACTTCCTCTCTAATGAGGACTTAAGCCCCTATTTTGAATCAGTCCATTGAAGGGAAAACTTGCAATCTTGTCTCTCTATATCACTACAACTGATTTTCTCGATTAGCCACTTGTATGTCCTTGTAAAACACAAGGTATGTTAAGACAAATTATTTCTTTCTTTTGGCATGTTCCATGTAACGAAATAAAATCGTGATATTGCTCCATAATTTATTCTACTCCTAGTAGTTAAGAATATTCATGTTATTGATTCCTATGCTAAAAGCATGTCTAAATATGTTCCTAAGTCCTTATTGAGGCATACGGAAAAAGGTGTTGACATTCACTGTGTTAGCCAAAGGGGCAAGGATATTATTGTCATCCGATAAATTCAAGAAATATTTTACTGATATTTATGCATTTTCATTTGCATTGCATTCATATATTACCCTGGACCCATTGGTGATATGCACACTACTATATGGTAAATATTATATATATATGGGATATGGGGAAAGGGAAAGGCGTTATATACGCACACCACCTACAACTGGTACATACTATCACAAAAGAGCCCGAAGAGGCCAATATGATGTGATGATGTGATGCCTGAATGGCTTATTGAGAAAGGTTGCACGATCCGCAACACTAACATATATTGGGACGGGTTGCACAATTCGCAACACTAACATATATATACCGCACTTGCATCCTGCATATATTCGTTAACCATTACATGGTATGATGCCCATAGAGACTGTCATGGTACGAAAATTGCCCGATGAGGCCAATGAATATGGACACTGCATTGTGCATAACATGTAGGCAAGTGTATTAGGGCCCTCAAAGTCAGTTACTGCTGGTCAGTTATTTATGTTTCAGTTATCGATATATTCTTGTTATGCTGTTATTTATGCCTGATATACCCAGTACATCAGTCGTACTGACGTCCCTTTTGTCTGGGGGCACTGCGTTTCATGCCCGCAGGTTCACATAGGCAAGGCGACGACCCATGTGAATAGGTTGCAGATCTTAGCGAATTTTTGGAAGCACTCTTCTCTTTCCGGAGTGTCGGTCTGATTTTGGTATGATACAATTTTGCGTGTTTATATGGGTATGGCGGAGCCTTGTCCCGACCTGTTGATGTTGTGTACTCTCTTAGAGGCTTGTAGATAGGTGTCATGTGTGTAGTAGTCTTGTATGGCCTTGTCAACCTTGGTATATGTATATATATAAGATGGTTACCTGGTTTTTCACAATTTTCTTTCGGTTTAGTCCGTAATTAATTACGATCAGATGTTCATTGTAAAAGTGGCGGTACCCGACAGGTGGGATCCGGGTGCTCGTCGGGGCCCTATGGTTTGGATCGTAACAAACTTGGTATCAGAGCATGTCTGTCCTAGGGAGTCTACAAACCGTGTCTAGTAGAGTCTTGTTTATGGGTATATTGTGCGCCATACTTATAAGCAAGAGGCTGCCTGACATTTATGGGTGGTTTACATTCTTTCATTTCATAAATCGTGCTATAGAACTGAGTTATAAGTATTTCACTCCTAATCCATTTCGTGCTTATGATTCCAGCAATGCCTATCGCAAAGAAGAAGTCCAAGAGTATAAGGGAGTTGAGTACGATTGTGGGCGAAGGTACCAGCCGATTGCCACCCGTTAGCGAGGGCTAGAGTGAGACTCTCGGTGCGACTCCTTCGTATGGTTCTCCCAGTACATCACTATCGGAGGAGATTAGTGGAGCTGCAGCACCCCTAGTTCCTCCATATGATACTCCATACATGGATCTTGATATGCGAAGTGCGGTACAATTACTGACATGATTGGTGGCCGCTCAGGCCCAACGTCAGGTTCCCAGTCCTTCTGATAGAGCTGTTAGCGCAAGAGCTCGGGATTTCATCAATCTAGACCCTCCGATATTCACAGGAACAGACTTGAACGCGGACCCGCAGAATTTTCTGGATCAGGTACAACGTACTTTACGGGTGATGGATGCTACCGATACCGAGTCGGTAAAGTTTGCTTCTTATAGACTGCGGGATGTCGCAGTAACATGGTTTGATACATGGGAGCAATCTAGGGGACCTCGTGCTGCGGCAGCAGGATGGGGGGAGTTTTCAGAGGCTTTCTTACAACATTTTCTACCAGTCGAGCTTCAATGGGACAACCAGGACAGGTTCCTACGTCTTGAACAGGGCAGCATGAGCGTTCGAGAATATAGTTTGTTGTTTAATTCCTTGGCTCGTTATGCTCCTACAATTATAACTGAAATGAGTGACTGGGTACACAGGTTCGTTACTGGCTTGGGGCCACACTTGGTCAATAAGTGTACTACGACTTCTTTGAATCCGGATATGGATATTGCTCGCATCCAGGCTTATGCACAGAACCTGGAGGATCGCATGACGCAACAACGGATCGATCGAGAGCGTGATAGGAGCCATCATAAAAGGGCTCGGTCTATAAGTGGCATGATGGACTTCAGAGGCGAGCCCAGGCCACAACCTTACAAACGACCATCTTACCCAGCAGCCGACGCATCATTGCCATCTTCAGGAATAAGGGCTGATCTCTATATTCAAACGGGACCAGGCCAGAGTTCACGAGAACTAGGATCTTATAATAGATGGAACTCTATGCAAATGAGGTCGACAATGGCTCAATGTGGACAGTGTGGTGGGACCCATACAGGGTCATGCCAATAAGAGGGAAGAGTATGCTATTTCTGCGGGGAGCGTGGTCATATAGCGCGAGATTGTCCGACGAAAAGTGAAGGTGGTAGAGCCCAGCCGGTCGGATCTGCAGCAGCTTCATCCCAATCAGTACGCCCGTTAGGGCAGAGTCAGTATACGTTATCTGGTCGAGGCAGAGGGAGGGGCCAGAACCGTACTTATGCACTGATGGGACGACAGGATCAGGAATCCTCATCTGATGTCATTACAGGTACGTTATCGGTCCTTTCACATAATATGTACGCGTTGTTAGATCCATGCTCAAATTTATCATATATTACTCTTTTCGTTGCCTATAAATTAGTATGGTTCCTGAGTTGATAAGGGATCCATTTGTGGTATCTACACCGGTTGGTGAATCGGTAATCGCTAGATGGGTCTATCGAAATTGTGCAATATTGGCATGTAGTCATCAGACCCTAGCAGATTTAGTGGAATTAGAAATGGTTGACTTCGATGTTATTATGGGCATATATTGGTTAGCGTCATGCTATGCTAATGTTGACTACCGAACAAAGATTGTTAGATTCTAATTTCCAAGAGAGTCAGTCCTTGAATGGAAAGGTAATACGGCGACGCCAAAAGTTAGGTTTATTTCATACCTTAAGGCAAGAAAGATGATCTCCAAGGGGTCTATATACCATCTTGTTCGGGCAAGAGATGTCGATGTTGAACCATCTAGTTCTCAATCAATTCCGGTGGTCAATGAATTTCTTGATGTATTCCCAGATGAACTTCCAGGCCTTCCTCCTGAAAGGCAAATTGAGTTCGGTATAAATGTGTTACCAGACACTCAACTGATATTTATTCCTCCTTATAGGATGGCTCTAGCTGAGTTGAAAGAATTAAAGGAGAAATTAAAGGATTTGCTCGAGAAAGGCTTTATTAGGCCTAACATATCTTATTGGGGTGCGCCGGTATTATTCGTACGAAAGAAAGATGGCTCATTACGGATGTGTATCGACTATCGGCAACTAAATAAAGTTACTATCAAGAACAAGTACCCTCTTACCCGAATTGATGATTTGTTTGATCAGTTACAAGGTGCGAGATATTTCTAAAAAATTGACCTAAGGTCGGGGTACCATCAGCTAAAGGTTAAGGAGAAGGATATTCCAAAGACGACCTTCAAGATAAGGCATGGTCACTTCGAGTTCCTGATAATATCATTTGGACTTACAAATGCACCTGCAACATTTATGGATCTAATGGACAGCGTGTTCCGCCCATTCCTGGACGTATTTGTGATAGCATTTATAGATGATATTCTGGTTTACTCTCACTCGGAAACAGAGCATGTGGATCACTTGCGGATAATACTACAAACACCCCGGGACCATAAGTTGTATGCAAAGCTATCCAAATGTGAGTTTTGGCTGAAGTCAGTGACTTTTCTTGGTCATATAGTGTCAGACAAGGGTATAAGAGTTGACACTCAGAAGATTGAAGCAGTGAAGAATTGGCTGAGGCCTACAACTCCAATAGAGGTTCACAAATTTTTGGGCGTAGTCGGCTATTATAGAAGGTTTGTAGAAGGATTTTCTACCATATCAACACCACTAACGAAGTTAACATAAAATGCTATAAAATTCCAATGGTCCGATGTTTGTGAGCGGAGTTTTCAAGAGTTAAATGATAGATTAACATCGACACCAGTCCTTACTCTCCCAGAGGGTCTAGAAGGTTATGTTGTGTATTGTGATGCCTCGGGAGCAGGGTTAGGATGTGTGCTAATGCAGCATGGTAAAGTGATTGCCTATGCTTCAAGGCAATTGAGGAAACATGAGAAGAACTATCTGACACATGATTTAGAGTTGGCCGCAGTAGTCAATGCACTGAAGATTTGGCGACACTATTTATATGGTGTTCATGTAGACATTTTTACGGATCACAAGAGTCTGCAATACATATTCAAACAAAAAGAGCTGAATCTGAGACAAAGAAGATGGATTGAATTATTGAAGGATTATGATGTGGACATCTTATATCACCCTGGAAAAGCTAATGTTGTAGCAGACGCGCTCAGCCGTAAGTCAATGGTCAGTTCAATGCCAGTGCAAGTCAAAAGGAAGGAATTGGTAAGAGAGCTTCATTAGTTAGCTAGTTTGGGAGTCCGACTAGTGGATTCGAAGGATGGTGGGTTTGTGGTCCAGAATGTGTCAAAATCATCCCTTATATCAGAAATTAAGAAACGTCATTGGGAAGACCCTAATTTGAAGAAGATAAGAGAGAGAATTCAACAGAAGAAGACCACGACCTTTGAGGTTGACGAACAGGGAACTCTCAGGCACCAGGGTCGTCTATGTGTTTCAAATGTAGCAGGATTGTGGGATAGAATTATGGCGGAGATTCATTAATCACGGTACTCTATTCATCCAGGATCAACTAAAATGTATCATGATCTCAAGAGTATTTATTGGTGGAATGACATGAAGAAGAGCGTGGCAGGGTTTGTAGCTCAGTGCCCCAATTGTCAGTAGGTAAAAATAGAACACCAAAAGCCTGGTGGCTTGACTCAGAACATCAATATTCCGATATGGAAATGGGAAATGATTAATACAGACTTCATTACAGGATTACCTCGTTCCTATCGGAAATTTGATTCTATTTGGGTAATTGTTGATAGATTGACCAAATCAGCTCATTTCTTGTCAGTGAAAACTACCTACACTGCCAAAAATTACGCAAAGTTATATATTAAGGAGATTGTTTGACTTCATGGTGTGCCTATCTCTATTATATCTGACCGAGATGCTCAGTTTACAGCTAACTTCTGGAAATCGTTTCAGAAAGGGTTAGGCACCCGAGTTAATTTGAGTACGGCTTTCCATCCTCAGACAGACGGTCAAGCTGAGCGAATGATTCAAACGCCCGAGGACATGTTACGAGCTTGTGTGTTGGACTTTAAGGGAAATTGGGATGATCACTTACCCCTTATTGAGTTCACATACAATAACAACTATCACGCCAATATTAAAATGGCTCCATACGAGGCCTTGTACGGACGAAGATGTAGATCTCTTATTGGATGGTTCAAGGTAGGCGAATCAGAGTTATTTGGACCTGACTTGGTACACTAAGCCATAGAAAAGGTAAAGCTTATCAAAGAACGGGATGTTAACAGCTCAGAGTCGTCAGAAGTCATACGCAGATGTGCGATGGTGAGACTTAGAGTTTCAGGTAGACGACTGGGTATTTTATTTTGAAAATTTCGCCGATGAAGGGTATAATGAGATTCGGGAAGAAAGGAAAGCTTAGTCCAAGGTATATTGGGCTATATCGCATAATTCGACGAATTGGCCAGGTAGCGTACGAATTGGACTTACCTTCAGAGTTGGAGTGTGTTCATCCAGTCTTCCATATTTCCATGTTAAGAGCATGTGTTGGAGATCCTTCTCGGATTGTACCAATTGAGGATGTGCAGATTACATAGGATCTGTCATATGAAGGAATTCTTGTTGCTATCCTAGATCGACAAGTCCACAAGCTGAGGACTAAGGAAATAGCTTCTGTAAAAGTTATGTGGCAAAATAGGAACGTGGAAGAGATGACATGGGAAGCGGAAGAGGAAATGACGCGCAAATATCCACACCCATTCCAGACTAATGTCTAGATTTCAAGAGAAGGCTAAGGTAAATTCCAATTCCTGTCATGATGTTTAACAATTGTGTATTCGGGTTACGTAACATGGATTAGATATGTTACCCCAACATTCGAGGATGAATGTTTCTAAGGGGGGAAAGATGTCACATCCCGTACTTTCAGGTTACGATTTAAATCGCTAAGCATTTATAAAATCGCTAGGCATGTGTAAATAGACCCGAGCGTTGGGAAATTTATGTTATATTTATTTATGCTAATAAGGAGATTAGTATATAAAAGGATTAAATTCCGAAATAATTTTGGACGTAACAAGTGTGACGACGGAAGTAGAAAATAAATTTGGTACGTGCATAAATAGGTTATGGACTAGTGTCATATCACAAATTATGACATTGAATATATAAATGTATTATGAGATATTAAGATTTAAGTGAATTGGATCACGAAATTATTTATGTGTGTGATTGATTAATTATACGGAGGTAGGTCACTTGTTAATAATTATTAGGCTTTAGAAGATATTTTAAAATGACTAAGCAAATTGGGACATATGTGGCGAGTTATAAGGTAATATAAGAATGAAATATTTTGCTAAGACAAAGGAATTTCATTCCATTTCATTAACTTACATCAATTAGTACTATTGCCCCTATTTCGACTTCCGCTCTAATGAGCACTTAAGCCCCTATTTTGAATCAGTTCATTGAAGGAAAAACTTGCAATCTTGTCTCTCTATATCACTACAACTGATTTTCTCGATTAGCCACTTGTATGTCCCTGTAAAACACAAGGTATGTTAAGATAAATTATTTCTTTCTTTTGGCATGTTCCATGTAACAAAATAAAATCGTGATATTGCTCCATAATTTATTCTACTCATAGTAGTTAAGAATATTCATGTTATTGATTCCTATGCTAAAAACATGTCAGAATATGTTCCTAAGTCCTTATTGAGGCATACGGAAAAGGTGTTGACATTCACCGTGTTAGCCAAATGGGCAAGTATATTATTGTCATCCGATAAATTCAAGAAATATTTTACTGATATTCATGCATTTTCATTTGCATTGCATTCATATATTATCCTGGACCCACTGATGCTATGCACACTACTATATGGTAAATATATAGGGGATATGAGGAAAGGGAAATATGTTATATACGCACACCACCTGCAGCTGGTACAGACTATCACAAAAGAGTCCGAAGAGGCCAATATGATGTGATGCATGAATGGCTTATTGGGACGGGTTGCACGATCCGCAATACTAACATATATATACCGCACTTGCATTATGTATATATTCGTTAAACATTACATGGTATGATGCCCACATAGGCTATCATGGTACGGAAATTGCTCGATGAGGCCAATGAATATGGACACTGCATTGTGCATAACATATAGGCAAGTGTATTAGGGCCCTCAGAGGCAGTTACTGCTGGTTAGTTGTTTATGTTTCAGTTATCGATATATTCATGTTATGCTATTATTTATACCTGACATACCCAATTCATAAGGCGTACTGACTTCCCTTTTGTTTGGGGACGCTGCGTTTTATACCCGCAGGTTCGCATAGGCAAGGCAACGGCCCACGTGAATAGGTTGCAGATCTCAGCGGATTTTTGGAAGCACTCATCTCTTTTCGGAGTGTCGGTCTGATTTTGGTATGATACAGTTTTGCGTGTCTATATGGGTATGGCGGAGCCTTGTCTCGACCTGTTGATGTTGTGTACTCTCTTAGAGGCTTGTAGACATGTGTCATGTGTGTAGTAGTCTTGTATGGCCTTGTCAGCCTTGGTATATGTATATATATAAGATGGTTACCTGGTTTTTCACAATTTTCTTTCGGCTTAGTCCGTAATTAATTACGATCAGATGTTCATTGTAAGAATGGCGGTACCCGAAGGGTGGGATCCGGATGCTCGTCGGGGCCCTACGATTTGGGTCATGACAGATAGGATATGATGAGGAGAAGATCATGCCATCTAATCTCCTAAGATAATGCTAATCCTATCTATTTTAATGTTAATGTACTTCATATCATTTACATATGATTCCATACTGATTACAATTATGAATTAATTATTCTATCATTCCCCTGCAGTTGAAGCGGGAGGCAGACGTATGCTGAGACTGTCTCGAAAATCTTCAAATAATAACAGCGGAAGATCTGTTGACACCCAATTTTCTCCAGTCTTTTCCGATTTATTTTTTAATTTTTAATATTTTTTACACCTCAAAAACAATTTTATATATATATATATATATATATATATATATTATTTTCAATATCATTATTTATTATTATTATTATTATTCACATGTTTTACTATTATTTGTCTTTTTAAAATCGTAATCATAATTTTACCATAATATTCTATGTTATTCTATTTTTCGCAAAACGACATCGCATTTTCCATTTTTAAGCATTAAACATTTCGCAAATATTATGTTTTATTATTATCACATCGTTATATTTTAGTTTAAATAATTTATATTTTTTCTTTTATTTCCCAACCCAAAACAATTTCTACCCAAACAAACAACACCCAATTTAAAAGAGGGCAGCCCAATTGACCACCCCCATTTTCAGCCCAAACCGTGGCCCAAAACCAATTCGCCCACCCATTTAACCCCCATTTCATCCGGCCCAGTCGGCTAACCCCAAACCCACCAGCACTAAGACCCCCAAATCGTCCCTAAAACCGAACGAAAACCAAAAAATCCAGCAGCCCTTCACGCCGGTTCCACCTTCAGACCGCTGGATAAACACCAACACCACTGCCACCATCGACCTTTCGCATCACCCATCCTTTTTCCTGAAGATTCAGGCCTGCAAAAACTGCGACAATAGCTGTGAAAGAGGAAACCCAAAATCCTTCGGTTACCTCTTCAAATTCGACGGGTAAAAACACCAATGCATACCCCTTTACCATCATCTCTGCCTTTTCAAAAATCTGTCGGAAACCGTCACTTTTTCCCCCTTTATTTTGAATTCGAATTTCAAATTACATGCTTCTTGAAGAGGTCGTTGAACCTTCAACTCTGAGCTATAAATCGAGCCATTGGGGCTATGTGAAAGGGGGTTCTTTTTTTTTGGACAAAAGGTCTGGGTTTTTTTTCAAAAGCAGAACAAAAAAATCCATCTTTTCTTCGGCTTTATTTTTCAGAGGCAACGATAGCAGGAAAACCCCTCTTTTGAACAGCTTTCGATTCTCAATTTTTTTTTTACTCTCGGTTCCGGCTCGGCAAAGCCACAAACATCGTTTTTCTTTTCAACCGTATAAACACACTCCTTCGAGCGGACTCGACGATTCGAAACATGCCTCGGTTGGCTGCCCAGAGAAGGTCAGTAAGATCGCATTTTCCCCATTTTTACTACTTTCCATGTTTGTGTGTGTTGCTGATTTAGTATAAATTAGCTTGTTATATTTTAACCTGTTTAATTATGATTAGATAATATAGGAATATTTCGTAAGTGTCATAAGTTATGATTAGATAATGTATTTAAACATGCTTTGTATGTATGATCAGGTGCTTAGTCTGTGCTGGATAATACTGCTTTTTAGGATGTTTAGTTAACTAAACACTATTAGTGGTTCCCTTATGTTATCTGGTTCAATTTTAGTAGAATATTAGCTGTGTGATATTGACATATGCTTTTAAAGAACTGTGCTTTGGTTAATTGCTCATGCAATGCTTAGTTGATTTTGATATTCAAACATGTTATGAACTAGGTGATTTGAGCATTATCTCTGTGTTTGTTCAATGAGGATCATGATTAGTTTAGGTTCTAACATGTGTAGAACAATGATAATATTGATTAGATAGGAGCCTTGGGATATTATTTATTTATTGGCCTGCTAATACCTAAGTCTGAGGATAATCAAATAGAAATTCTGTGATATTCATGTAGTTTTACGTTTTGTTGATGTACAGAGTCATTTAAAATACTTGGTAAAATTATGATATGACCAGTGTATCACCATTTGATCCTAGATTGTCTAATTGCTCATCCCTGTCTAGATATGCTATCTTGAAGTCCAGACCTAGTTTATATAAATATGTATTGATTCTTTTAGGTGAAATATGTGGTATGAATAACTAGCATGTGGTTTGTCTTTCTTCAAGGGTTACATTATGCCTGATCATGTCATGAATGTCTGCCTATATTTGTTTTTCTTTCATTTATCTGAATATCATGTCAAGTACGGAAGGAGTTTAATAGCTTTGAAAATGTGTTATGTGGTTTTTCAATCATCCCCTATGACTAAGCAATAATAATGCTTTAAATTTTCCCTTCTTGCCTTATTCCCTAGCATGCCTATGAGTCTGTACATGACAAATTTGAGTTAATTACCCTGAATCCTTGTGCTTCTGTCAGTGTCTTAAATGATTAATATGTTATAGATCAGTAATGTTGAAGTAAGTTGTTTGGTGGAGTCCTCCTATATTTGGTCTGGTCAGCCTAGCATGTTGGTCTGTCATACTTAAAATCCACCTAGTACTATGTTGACCATGCTATGATTGACTAAAATGCTCTCATACAGTATGTGGCTTAAACATGCTTATATGCCTAGACTATGATAACTGTTCCTGCTCTCCTAAAAGTATCATCTTGTGACTATTTACCTTTTCTTCTGTCTGGTATGTCTATTGGTTGTGTCATGTTATGCTTGCTTGTGGGCGTGTCTTCATGTCTCAATTGTGAGTGGGGAATAGCCTATGTGTATCTAAGATACCAGCATTTGATGATAACGAGATTATATTTGTCTGCCTTCACATTTATGAGGTGATTATTTGTTTGACCTGCTTGTCTTAGTGTGATAATGCCCTGTGATAGCATGAGAAGTCTTCTAGGTCATGTGATGTCCTATTTAGCCTACTAAAACTAATTGTGTGCCTTCCCTTTCTGTCTTCACCAAGAAAATATCTATGACATCAGTTGTAGTATGTCTATTAGTTTCTGAATTAGCATGGTTCTTTATTTGATATTCTAAGCAGTGGACATTCCCCTTCTCCCCTCTCCTCATAGCTAAATCTGTTCACTTTTGCCTTTCTGCTTGGTTGTCTTGATTGAGTCATCCAAATATTCTCTACATCTATTTTTATTCCTACACTGCAGTGACTTTGTCATTCTTCTCCTAAGTGATTCCTTGTCTTGGATGATATATTTCGAGATATACATAACATACAAATCAAGTATGGACCCAGTGTATATCCAAGTTGTATATGTATGTATGTCATTCTGGTATATCACATATATTATGAATATCATGGTCCACGGCCTGTTAGATGTGGTCTAGTATGTGCGTATAATGGCAATATGACTATGTTGGGCCCATATTCTGTTTGGTTTGCCTTTTCCTTTCTCTGAAATATGGTGTGTTGGGCTTTCTCTTTGCGAATCATGCATTCAACTGCCCTGCAGAAGCCCAATACGTGTCAAATGTTCTTGAATTGGTCATTTTCTTGCCTTCTCTATTTTAATGTTGAACCACGTCGATAGCAGCATATGAAACCTCCTAAGTTAATCAAATGGCACACTTTGCCTGCTAAGTCATGAAATAGTCACCTGTGCATAACATTTTGTATTTAGTTAAGCTTGTTAAAGCATATCAAACCTGAGTCCCAACAATATATTACCCTTTCATGAATCATTTATCTATATTTTCTCATGTATATATTTTCATATTCCGTCTACTAATCCTTTTCTTTTCTTTTGTTTACATGAAATGCACCGGGAGCAACGAAGAGTCTCGTTCTGAGACTCATCATGGCTAGTGTCAAATGAAGACCCACATCCACATTCCTTGCATTCTCCAACCTCTGGATTTCAAAACAAATAGGGCGAGATGACATCGTCATCTGCCTTAGTTCCCTTTCATTATTACTCTTTAATTCCGTTATTTCTATTTTCTGGGGTTGTAATAATTATTAAAAATTTGTGTGATTGTTAGGAATTTAGAATAATTAGGCAATGAATGGATAATTAATAGGGTTGTCTAAAACTGGAAATCCGTCGCTAGTTTATTTATTTGTAGGCTCGGTTAGTGCAAAATTAGAAATTCTCCGCTAGTTTATTTATTTTTAGGCTTGTCATGCATATTCAAAATTTTCAATACAACTTTGGTTATCTTTTATTCACTTTATTAATCGTACAAATAAGTTTGTCTTTTTCGATTTGCAACTCAAAATGATTTAAAAAAAAAGGATTACTTCTTTGGCAATATAAATAAATTGCTTTTCTATCAATTGTCAAAAAACATGATTCAAGATCACTTTACATGTATTTTTATAAATAATGCCACAAATGCATGTCTTTTATCCCAAAAATTCAATTTTACATATAGTTGCATAAAAATGTCATGCATACTCTTTCCGGATTTTATGTTGGAATTTATTTTTCAAAATCGCAATCATCTTTGTGAGACCTTCAAATGAATAAATGGTAAAATCTTTACATTACCAAATGCATCTTTTTATTAATTATTTGTAAATATTTTTTTTAACTTTATATACTTTTAAACATGTATTTTTCTTAGCACAATAATTAACCTCAGTTTGATCGGATAATCGTAAGTTAGCGGATTTTAAAGGATGCATAACCCCTTCCCTTTAGGATAATAAAAAATCTTTACCTATAATCTCATTAGTTTCGAAGACCATAAAATCGGAGTTATTTTATAGCATATAGTTAACATTTAGGTGTCCTAATTCATCTTAGAATAATTAGGTGGCGACTCCTCACATCAAACATTTTTTATCCAATCCAGAAGGAATCGACGCCATTACATCGCGGAGCTCGCGGGTTAAAAACGGCCGCGAACAAGACCTTTAGTAAAAATATCTGCAATCTGATAGCGCAATGAAATATGTAAGACACGCACTTGTTTGCGTGAGACTTTTTCACGAACAAAGTGGATATCCAACTCAATATGTTTAGTGTGTTGTGATTGAACGGATTCCCAGAGAGGTATATGACACTAACATTATCACAGTACACCAATGTGGCATTTGGAATCAGGTAGTGGAGTTCGAGAAGAAGATTCTGAAGCCAACACGATTCAGACTCAACATTGGTAACATATCAGTATTCTGCTTTGGCACTGGATTGGGATAACGTTGCCTGCCTTTTTGAGGACCAAGAAATCAAGTTGTCACCAATAAATATACCATAATCGGAAGTGAAGCGTCTGGTGTCCAGACATCCTCCCTAGTCGGCATCTGTATAGGAGACAAGTGTGGACGTCGACGATGGGTATAAATGCAAGTCATACTCTAGAGTACCTTGAATATAACGTACAATGCGTTTGAGAACATGCATATGATCATCCATCGGATTATGCATGAAAAGGCACACTTGTTGCACAACATAAGAAATATCCAGCCGGGTGAATGTCAGATACTGCAGGTCCCCCTGCCAAGCTGCGGTAGAGTGTCGGATCGGCAAATGGCTTGCCAGAGGATGCACTTAATTTGGATTTAGTGTCCACCAGAGTAGCCGACGGTTTACAGGTGGACATGCCAGCACGTTCAACAATCTCGGTTGCGTACTTCTTTTGGGACAAGAATAAACCACCTGCATGACGTGTCACAACGATTCCTAGAAAGTAGTGTCCCTAGATCCTTCATAGAAAATTCAGAACCAATCTGTGACACGATACACTTGCGAAGAACATCTGACGATGCAGTTAATATATTATCATCCACATATAAGAGAAGATATGCAATATTATTACCCTGTCGGTAGATAAACAGAGAGTGATCGGAACTACTGTTGGAAAACCCAATATGTGAAACAAAATCCGCAAACCGCTTGTACTAGGCCCACGGGACTTGTTTTAGCCCATATAATGATTTCTTTAGTACGCACACATGATTGGGATATTTTGAGTCCCTGTATCCCAAAGGCTGGTACATGTACATTGTTTCATTTAGCTGGCCATGAAGGAAGACATTTTTTACATCTAACTGATGAAGATGCTATACTTTTAAGAGAGCCAAACTATGCACTGTTCTGATAGTTCTGATTTAACCACCGGACTGAACGTCTCCCTGCAATTCACACCAACTTGTTGTGTCTTCCCATCACCTATAAGACGGACTTTATGCCGCTCAAAAGTACCATCAGATTTTTCTTTATGACTGAAAATCCACATAGACCGAATTATATTAGCATTAGGAGGACGATGTACCAATTCCAATGTCCTATTTTTAATAAGAGCATTAAATTCATCACCCATAGCCAATTTTCAATTCGGGTCATGAAGGGCAAACACTAGGTTATGAGTAGTGGTGATTTTGAGACTCGGGTGTGTAGGTTATATTTGATATTAGGTTTGACAATACCGTGTTGACTGCGTGTGACTGGACGTTGGGTTGAATTTCGAACGTGTGGGGCAGAACTGCCTGGCAGTGTTGGGCCGTGTGTCAAATCACGTCCAGGCAGTGGGCCGTGACCCAATCCACTGCCAGGCAGTGAGCTGTTTGGACTAGGACTGCCCGCTGAAGTTAGGCTAGGGAAATGAGGCCCAGTTTTCTAGGCACCTAGAAGTGGCGGATGGGTCACTTTCTCGGGATGAGGCCCAGTTTGCTGGGCAGCCAGAAGTGGCGGATGAGCCACTGTTTCGGGGTCCAATTCACCCAATAATTGTGGGCTGGCCGAAACAGTGGTTTTGGGCTAAAAAATCTGTTGGGTTAAATATGGTAATATGCCATCATCTAGAAACTCATATGTAGAAGGCCCGGACGTATGCATTTTGGTAAATGGAAAATTCGTTTCATAAAAAATTACATGATGACTCACAATAATTTTATTGGATGATAGGTCGTAACATTTGTAACCTCGGTGATTAAAAGGATATCCCAATAAAACTCAAGGAGTAGATCGGGGTTGAAGTTTAGTGATAGTGGTGGATGAAAAAAGAGGATAGCATAAGCACCCGAAAACCCGTAGTTGGGAGTAAGAAGGATCCCTTAGGTATAGAATTTTTAGTGGAGCTTGATAGGCCATGTTTTTATGGGGAAGTATGTTCAATACATATTTTGTCATTTATAGTGCATGATGCCAAAAGGACGGTGGTAGTGCCGCATGAGCAAGGGATATTCTAATAATGTTATTGATGGTTCTAATTTTTCTTTCCACCTTCCCGTTTTGAGAGGAGGTATGGAGACAAGAAAGATGAAAATTCAAACGATTAGCATTGAAAAAATCACAAAAATGCATATTATCAAACTCCATATCATTATCACATTCAATATTTTTATATCCCTTTTCAAATTAATTTCGGATGAATGCTCTAAAAGTAAGAAATATGGAAAACACTTGTGATTTTTTAGACAAGGGAAATGTCCACAAAAAATTAGAGTAATTATCTAGTATGAGCAAATAATATCTATAGCCCAAAGAGCTTAAAACGGGAGATATCCAAATATCACAATGAAGTATATCAAATGGCATAAGTGTGCATGAATTAGATGAGATAAATGGCAATTGAACATGTTTTTCAAGTGGGCATGAACGACACATACATGATTACATTTTTGAGTACAAGAAATAAAATTATTTTGTTTGAGGGAGGCTAAAATGGACGCTTCCGGATGACCCAAACGTTCATGGCATAATGAAGGTGCGAGAGCTGCAAAAGTGGATGGTAACTTGGATTGTTGAGTGGGTGTGATAATTGGATACATCTCCCCCTTGACTATCATATCTCATTATAAGCATCCCCGTCTGAAAATCATTCACGGAAAATCTAAAAGGGTCAAAATCAACCGATACACAATTATCAGTAGTAAACTTTCTAACTGAAACCAAGTTTTTAATTAATTGTGGAGCATGAAGGACATTCTTTAAAGTTAAGGGTGGATTTGGTGGAGTCAATTTGGTAGAACCATAACCACGAATTGGAATAGAATGACTATTTCCGACAATTATACCATTATTTTTGCTCAAATTAAAATAGGACGAAAGATTACCTTTGGAGGACGTCATATGGGACGTCGCTCCGGTGTCCATATACCAATTTGTGTCGGGCAGATTAAGTCCAAGAGTGTGCATGACAAACTCTATATTAGTTGGGCTGGCCATTGTCGAATGGGCCTCATGCCACTGATTTGGCAGTGGCCCAGTTGATGGTGCAAAATTTCTGGGCCCATAACTGGGCTGCTGGCCGACAGTAGGTATGCCATTATGCCTTGGATTGGGCCTGGCCCAATTTCCTGTTGGAAATGGGCATGGTGGCACATCCCAAGGCCATGGCCATGCCCACTGTGGCTGGTCGCCGACCCACTGACCACTGGGCTGCCACTGCTGGTCGAAGTTTCCCTGCTGGCCGCCATGCCCGCCGCCTCTGCCATGATTTCCGCCGCCGCCGAAATTTCCACCACTGTCGAAATTTTGGTGGCCCCCATTTTTACCATTTCCACGATTTCCACCTTTTGTTTTGCCACTATTTCGCCCTTTTGTCCCCTATTTTGTGGTAGAGGTTCAAAAGACGTATTGGTTTCATTGGTTGTTCCGACAATCATGGCGGAATTTGAGACTGTTGCGGCCTTTTTGGCAAACACCGCTTCTTCAAGATTAAGCATGAATCAGGCTTGATAAAATAAATGGTAAAGGATTGCTTTGTCGGATGAGTGTTTCACGCCACTATAAGCGTCGGTAATGTCGACAACCAATTGTAGAACCAACCAATTGTTTGTAACCGGCGAACCAACGTTCTTGAGTTGATCCGATAAGACTTTGAGACGTTGACAATAAGCATATGTATTTGGGAAATCTGCCATGTCCTTAGTGGAGAATTCTCGCTCCAACGTGACGGCACGTGAATTTTTGTTGTCTTGAAAAATATCCCGTAAATGATTCCAAGCCTCTATTGCCGTGGAATCGGGTTCCATTGTTGTGTGCAACAAGTCACTTTATATTGTTGCATATATCCACGAAAGAACTGTGGCATCAAGTGTGAGCCAAAGTTTTTTTTCATCAACAGTTTTTAACACCTTTTCTTTGCCCTTTTCCGGTGGGATAATATGATGAATTACCCGGTGAGAGCGACAATAATTTTTAAAGAGTTCCGCCCAAGTTGCGTAATGAACATTTTCCATATCAAGAGTGATGGAAATGTGAGTTTTGATATTGAAAACGGTGAGAGCGAGATAAAAGTGGATTTAGAGTAAGACATTATCGACCGGAGAAAGAAAAAATACCATGAAGTTACAAAGGTTGTACCTGTGAACCAACCCCCTACAGCAAAATAGGCACAAGGAAAGAGCAATAGACCGGACCACCCTACAAAAACGAAACGGTCCCTCCGTAACCAGTCACCCATAATATCAAATAAATCATTTTCGTCTTTGGTAAACTTACCAAGGGCTATAGTCATAGTGATCCTCCTATTCAACTACTTCGACCATTTCCGAGAACCTCATATCTTTTTCGGGGCGTCCGAAGATTCGATCATTTTGGTATGATTTCTCTTGCACTGCCCTTTCCAATGGGTTTCGAAGATCAAAATCGAAGGAAAAATAAGGGGGGCCGACGGGTGGAGTTGGCCGGAAAACTCTGTGGTCGACGGAAATGGATAAGAAAATTTGGTAGGATCTTTTTCCTAATCTTTTGATACCATGTAAGAATAATTAGAATATTTTCCTTGATATTCCCCTCTTCACAATGTGGTAAATATACTCCTATTACAAGCTACAATTAAGCTAATGAAAGGATATGATGAGGAAAAGATCATGCCATATAATCTCCTAAGATAATGCTAATTCTATCTATTTTAATGTTAATGTACTTCCTACCATTTACATATGATTCCATACTAATTACAATGATAAATTAATTATTCTATCAGTAAGATTGGATATCTTATCTAGTCACACCAGTGGATTCCATCAAAGTAAAGTAAGAAATTAAGGGGAACCTAAAATGTTCCCACTAAGATGATAAGCAACTTAAGACATTTTCCAATTTAGTAAAGTTAGTCATGATTCCATTAATTTTAAAATCGCTGGTGATAGTGATACATAAAAATGTATTCAAAGGCACATAAAATTATATTAAAATGTATCACTAGCTAGTCACTAGTCATATACCAAAACAATAACAAACTTCAACACAACCACTAAACATTACAAAATTTTCACTATAAACAAATAAGATTATGAGCATGTTCGGGGTTAGCTGAATCATTAAGTGATAAAAAACATGTTTAGGTGTTGAAAATAATTTCTTAAATAAATAGTTACGTGTTAAATAAAAATATTGAAAATAATAATAAGCAATTGATAATGAAAAATGTCCTTAAAACGACAATAACATACCTAATGTAGTTTTAAGTTTTGAATCGGATTAGAATGTAACCTATATTTTGGTAGATGACAAGGACTCACGGGGCATACACACTGCAACAAATAGTACACAAAATAAATCTCCGAGTTTGCCGTCGCTCGATGCAACGGAGGTTCAGTACTACTCCTATTTACTTTTCTTTTCAGTGTTTCAGCCATTTCCAGCTTTTTCTTTCGACTTTTATGAGTTGTGATCAGCAAAATCATTTCAATTTATGAGATGGAGATAGCTCCAAATTAGCAACATTCAAAAAATGAAAGAGTCAAATTTAAAATTTAAATTTATGTGTTTAATTTATAAAGTTTTAATAGTCAATTCATTATATTTCTACAGCTATGAGTTTAAACCATTATTTATTTTAATTTTAATGAATTTTTATAAATAAATTTCAGAAACAACCTCTCTCCTTTATAAATATAGAAATAAGGTCTGTGTACATCTTATTCTCTTCAGACTCAACTTACAAGATTATATTGATATGTGGTTATTGTTGTTATTTTATACACAAATTTATATTTCGTATTAAAAGTATTGAATTTAAATAAGCACGATATATGTATGTTGCATCCACTATTAGTTTAAACATAAATTTATGTTCCGCATTAAAAGTACTGAACTCAAATAAGGTACATATATGTATGTTGCATCCATTGTTGAAGGGGAGGGAATTGGGGACTAAACAGAACTTCGAAAAACATGACTATTCACCCTATTTCAATTTATGTAAATTTTTATAAATTCGTGAAAAAGGAATGATTCATCTTTAAAATTAGAAATAATTTAACTTAAATTTATCATTTTATCCTAAATGAAAAACTTATATTATAAATTATATTAAAGATCACAAGTTTAAAAAATTTATAGTATGCAAATGTTATATCATATTTAAGATCACAAACTGTAAAAGTCTCTTTTTTAAATTTCATGTTCAATCAAATAAGTTAACATAAATTAAATAATAAATTATTTAAAATTGTTTTTCTTTTAGAATAAATTATCCTGATTTGTTTTCTCTAGGAAGCTTCAAATAAACATACAAACGCCAACAAATCAGAGTGAATATCTGAGTGAATATCTTAAATGGTCATTCAACTATAGCAAATTCTTTAATAAAGTCACTTATTTTTATTTTGCATCAACAATGTCACTCAAGTTATGTTTGTTTATCAATAAGTCATTATATCCAAAAAAAAAAAACTAAATGGATAATTACATAAACCTCCCCTCAAGTTTGACTTCATAACATTTACTTGCTTTGTGGTTATGCTTGCTTCTCTTATTTTTATATTTTTTTTGTAACAAATATTTTAATCTAATTATTATTAATATAAAAAATTATAATTTAACAAAAAGATTAATACTAGTAGGGGTGTTGATGAGCTATTTTTAATTTCCTTCTTTCACAGCCCGTTACTTCCGCTTAAGTTCTCATTCAAAATTTTTAATAAGAAACAGATTTATATTGATCCAAGATATATCTAGAGTAATTTCAGTTCCCTTTCTCCAATCTCCAGTTAAATAGCATGATGAAATTACATAAAGTTTGTGACTTGGATATCTGTATATATAGGCACGCAATAAAAAAGGACAAATTAATATTATTATTTTTTCTGTACTGCAGTTTGCATGTACAGTAGGAACTAGGAATTAGCTCAGACTAGCTTTCATGTGTTTCCAACAAGGAATCAAAGACAACCATATTATAAAAAATGTGATTTAACAATGAAGATCGAAATGTTTTTTCTTGAATAAAAGGAATGTTTGCAAACTTAAATAATATATATCATAAAGAACAAATTAATTAAATCATATTATTTATATTAATAACAATAAGGTAAAAAAATATAAGAGAGACCAAGCATAACCACAAAGGAAGTAAGTGTTACGATGTCAAAGTTGATGGATTGTCTATGTAATTATTCATTTAGCTTTTTGACTTTTAATGATTTTATAGATAAACTAACATAAATCAGGTGGAAAATGTCCACGGCTTAATATGAAAGCTCCCTTGTACATAAATACCAAGTCTTTTCGGACAACTTCAATTTGCATATGAATTACTAGTATTTTTTTGTCTATATATTTGCAGCTAGCAAAAGGTACATAGAATTATAGTAAGACATTAACCATCTTTGACCAAAAAGTACTTGATCACAAAGTTTGACTGCTCCCATTTACATTTTTAACCGGGATTATATGAAATGTTCAATTTGAATAGAAATTAAATATGTTACAAAAACTCTAACCCTGGATTATTAGTGTCAAACAGAATATAATAATCTTTTTTTTAAAAATAATTATAGTATAAAAGCCAACTTGCATACTTTAACTATTGGGAAAGAACGTACCATTAAGCAAAATAATACCCGCCCATACTCCGTCATAAATTAATTAACCCCCCTCCCCTATACCTCCAAAATTATAATGACAACATGATATCATTTTAGCTCTATATGAAATTCATATGGTATGTATACTATACCGATAGGTATCATAGAAGATCATTTTCATTTATTCAACAAACACTTTTTCTTCAAGAAAACATCTATGATATCATCATCTTATATATATATATATATATATATATATCATGGAGAACTGCTTTAGTTTTTCAATGAGACACTCTCTTAGTTCTCCATGATAACATCATGGAATATAAATATAATGATATGATATCATTGAGGACTGCTTTAGTCCTTTTCGTAGTCCACCATAATACCATTATGATATATTGATATACAACGATAGTATCATGAAATAAGAGTTTTGGGGCAGGGGTACTCGGGTAAATATTTTTCGATCGGCTGGATAAAAGTAAAATTATTTCAGGAGGGGACATGAACGGGTATATAATTTAAATTTTGGAGGTATTTTGTGTTGTTTTCCCTTAACCATTGTACCAAATATTTGTTACCTTTTACAAATATAAGTATATACGAAATAACTTTGTTCAACAGGTCATCAGAAGACCCAAAAAAGTTCATACTCAATAATAATAATAATTATTGATCAATAACGAATTGTTGTATTTTGATTTTGATGATTGACGAACAATATAGCTGACTTGAATTGGTTTATAAGAAATTTTATTCTATTCATGTCTATCTCTAATACTTGTTATTAATGGGAGATTTATATCTCTAATACTTGTTATTAACGGGAGATTTATATATTATTGAGATTGCTTTCTTGCAGATCCGCACACCTACATTGAAAGCACAGTGAGAGTAAGGAAAACCAAGAAGAAAATTTTATGAGAGAGAAGAAATCAAATTGGAGAACCAAGATTTGTGATTGAAGTTCTTTTTTGTTCACAAGTTGTCTAGTTCTTGTGGTAGGTGTTTTTGAAGTGTAACTTAAATCACTTATGCTAGAAGCATTGTTGTTAGGTACTTCTTTTAAGAGGAACCTTCTACTTTTGGATTACAGTTTGGTAGAAGATCGGCGGCTCAATACTATTGGGTTTAAAGTCAAATTTCAACGAAGGACTTTACTATTTTTATTATTATTATTATTATTATTATTATTTTGATAATTCAGATCTCGGGGTGGCCTTAGTACCCCATATCGCTAGTACCTGCACAAGTACTGGCTAGTACCTGCACAAGTACTGGTACTAGGCTCCTGGAGGTGATGGGACCGGTCCTTCAGCACCCCACCACTAGGTAAATCGCGGGATGTGCACACATGGTCAGTGTCTGCTTGCGTCCAATGGATCAATGCTACAAGGTTGACCCCCCCACAGGCCCCATCCACAAGGCTTGGCGGAGACCGAACCCACACTGCAACATGTCCGCGCGACTTTTAGCGCCCAGCCTTTACCACATGTATGTGCCCCGGAGGATGATATCCGGAGGGTAGAATCGAACTTGCGACCCTAAGGCCGCAAAGTTGACTCTCTGCCAGCAAGCTGACCCCTCTAGATAGGACTTTACTATTTTTTTTGTTACAAAAAGGAGAAAAATAAAATCTTTCAAATATATTTTTCATTTGAAGTCTACTCTCAAGAATCTATGTTGAACATCTCACTGACTTCTTCAAGTGCTTCTTTTTAAGATTTTATCAAACATTCAATTCTTTTTTTTTTTAATTTTGAACAACTGGATTCATATTTTTTTAGTTGTCAATATTTAATATTCTAATAATATATATATATATATATATATATATATATATATATATATATATATATATATATATAACCCGATTCAAGAAGCAATAATATCAAAACAAGCAAGTTTTAGATAAAAAAACAATATCAAAAAGTTGAAATAATAGAATCCGATTAAAGAAGTTGATAACTTGATTTGAGAATATTTGTTTTGCTTCAATACACTTTTTGCAATATTTGATGTCCAAGAAAAAACAAACTTAGCAAATTTGTACATTGTAGCTCTTGTCTTGCAGAATAATTTAGTAAAAAAATCTCTTAAAAAATCAAAGAAGAAATATACTATATGTTTAGATTGAAAGGTTAGTAGTAGATCGAGTTTTCTCTTCTGTCAGTATACTAAACATAGTTCGAGTATTTGTACTAGTAATTGTTACTTACTGATTTAGGTGTCTTTTTGAGTCAATTATTTTATTTTAATGACAAAATTTACTTAAGTACTTTATGATTTTTCAAAAAAAAAAAAAGAAAGAAAAGATATAACCTAATGATGAAAGTGGGATCCACAATGAGGAGCCTAAAACATTGACTTAAGTTGCTTCAGCCAAAAGCCGCCCCTACTTGAAAGTATTGCTACACGCGAAGTGACTGGTAGGCAGTTTAAGTGACTAGAGTAAGTCTGAGGTTTTTGTAACATAAAATTGCTCATTTGTTTTAGTGAAGTTTTAAAAATTATATAAAAATGGATTTTAATTTTTCTCTTATGAATACGGAGGTTTTCACGTAAATATATATTATCTTATTTGTTTCGTATTTATTTAATACATGAGTTGGTTTAAACAGTACAAAGAACTTGTTCCATAATTATACTTAAGTTCAACTATGTATGTACTGCTTACAAAATTTTAAGAAGTCGAAAATCTGTTAGGAGACTATTCACCTCTCTAGTGTCCAGAAGGGTAGAAGGTGCACTAAAAAAACATGCATCAATATATATATAGTGTTGGAAATTTGCCAATGGCGAAGAGATGCGTTCACCCATCTTTGATGAATTAAACACTAGTGTTCCGCATGTTGGAGACTTTATCTCTTCGCACATGCATGATCTACGAAGTGAGTAGATGACCGCAGGGCCAAGAATCATCAAATTTCGTTGAGAAATGAAAGAGATATTGGTCCACGAAGTAAGGTGTTTGAGACATGGAAATATGGTGTGGGACAAATCTACCACATCGGTGGGAATAGGAAGAATTGCTCTCTATATAAGTCTCTAATGTGGTAAAGGGTTTGGGACCCCAAGGGGTATCCCATGTGTTTAAAGGAGGGAGGACCTAGATGTGCTTGGGTTCAAGGCTAAATCCACACGTGCGCCGCCGCCCGCCCGCCCGTCCGATCCGGTCACGGGCTGTGGGCTGTGGGGACTTTCTGATATTATCTTTTTGGACCCCAAATTGCTAAATATTTACAGTTTGGTCCCCAGAGTTTCTGCAAAGTTGATTTTGGGGTGACGGAAGGCAGAAAACTTTCTGCCTTACCGTTTGGACTGTTTTTGGAGCATTAACCAGCCATTACTTGGCTGTTAACTACAGGCAGATAAAGCAGCTATAAAAGCTATGCTTGTCAATCGAGTAGGTGATTTTG